>JBBPTO010000148.1:0-47037 GCA_038094155.1 Pulveroboletus cf. aberrans | reverse complement strand
CCGTTTGGTCCATGACGTTCGGGTTACAAGCATCGTCGGAGCGCATTTGGGGGTGTCGACTGCGACGCTTGATGAGCACTGAACCCACGACAAGGGGCAATTAGGCGGTAGCAGTTGTGGACGAGGGGTGGAGTGACACTCGATCGTTATTGCACGAAATGATGGCTTAATCCGAGTCTTGACTTATCCTGACTTATCCATTTGCAACGACACTCGGACAGGTCTTAGCTAGGGTTCGCAGTCACGCGACCCTGGGAATCCGCGCTGCCTCCAAAATTTTCACCAAATTTACCAGACCGTCTATCGACGGTTTGCCTCATAGACGGGCTGGTCACCAGACTAAAACAGACCCACTCGGGGAAGACCAAGCGTAACCCTAACCCTAATCGAATTGCCGCTGCAGACTATCCACTTAGTCTCCCGACGCCGGCGTAGGCAGCCCCTTATAGGTAGGAAGACAGTTGCTCCTACTCGCTACCCACCAGAAGTTCGTTTTACTCGTTTTCCACCGTCCGAGCCTACGTTCGAGTCCAACGCCGCAGACGTAAAAGCACGATGTCGAGCCAACGATTTGATCCGAACAAAGCTCAGAATCTCGTCGAGGTATGGTCTTAGGTTCATTGCGCTGGTACATTGAGATCATGTTGTTCATTCCGAACCAAGATCGAGAAACAGTGCGTGAACGCGTTCCCTGGCAGGCGGTTCGCCGCGCTGACGAATCTGTGTCCGAGCCCAGATTCGCGGTCAAAGCTGTTGAGCATGCGCAGGTGCGTGGGCCTCCACACCGCCCTCTTTTTCTAGGGTCTGGTTGAGTTCCGAATCGCTAATATTGCCCAGACCTATTGGAATCTCATTGAGAAGATCTCCCCGCGCGAGCTCAGATTGTCAAAGTGGGTCGACTGCGATTTTGTGCTCATGGTTTGAATAACGAATTCGTCGAGCCAAGACTAGACGATGAGATCTTCGAACACACCATGGCCACATTCCCAGAGTTCAGCGCGGACGGGTACGAGAAGCTGGGGAGATTGGACGAGGACTGGGTCAAGAGCGAGGAGGGAAAGAAGCGATGGAGGGATTTCATTAACCAGTGAGTACGTTCTCGTTGGCGTTGTCCCAGACGACAGCTGCATCGACGCTGCCCTCGGAAGAGATGTGGATTCTTATTGACGATCTTCTCTATAGATATGAGCACAAAGTGAAAGACTTCAACTTTGGTTCCCTCATTCGCATGGACGCGACCCAGGAGTATTCTGAGACGAACACCATTTTCGGTCGGTGTCAATTGGTTGTCATCCCGTGTTGATCCTGACACCTTGCGGTCGGCCACAGTGACTCGAATGCAGTTCTATGCGATCGAGGTGGGTTGCTTGAACAGGTTCCTGTCGTGATGGGATATTGATGGGATGGCAGATTTCTCGCAACCGACTGGGACTCAACGACGTGGCACACGAGATCGCCAAGGCAGATGCGGAGAAAGTACGGCTGAAGAAGGAAAAGGAGGCTGCGAAAGGTGCCAAGAAGAACGGGAAATCATAGCCCCACACGTGTCGTGCGCGGGGCGTGTGCGTGTTTTCCCCCTTCTCGATATACTTTAGTATAACAATGGTCGAGGCCTGCTACGCTTTCCGACCGCGGAGATGACTCGTCCCTGCAAGGAGTGTCACACATCACACCTGCACGTGGTGTGACGGATCGCGTCGGGATGTCACGCCTGGAATTGCCCGACTGCGCCATGGACGACGAAGTGATATCGATACAATCTGACAACGACCATGTCGACCGCCGCCAGCTCCTCGAGCCCGCCGTGCGCCGCGTCGTCGACGCCCTTGGCGGCTACGAGGGCGGCGTCTATCGCATGGGCGACGAGGTCGGTGGTTGTCTGCGCGACCTCAAAAAACTCTGGCGCAAGGACGACACCGACGACGAGCGCACAGTCGCACGCATATTCTGGGAGACACGCGTCCTCCCAAACGACCTGATTCCCATTCTGCTTGCGACCGCCGGCAAGGGTCAAGTCGAGGACAAGCGCGCGATCGCATGTGCGGACCTGATCACCGCGATGACCTGGCCCATCGACATGGCCGAGGAGCTGCGCGAACTGGACGAGGAACTGGACAGGGGAACGGACTACACACAACTGACCCAGAGTCATTTGCACTACAAGGCAGCGCTGCTCAAGCCCGGCGTTATGCAGGCGCTCTTTGGCATCATGTTACCCGCGCTGTCCAAGCCTGCGAAAGAGCGCCAGGAGCGCGACGGCCAGATCATCAACGTTGTGCTCCACCTCGTCCGCAACCTCGCCTTCATCAAGGACCTCCCTCCGAACATGCACCTGAGCGCTGACGTAGCGGAATACGCGTCGCTTCAGACCAAGCTCGTCAAGGCCCTGTCCGAGACACACACCCTTGACCTGTTTTTCACTCTCGCCTCCAACAACGATCAAGATCCGCTTTTCAACTCCTGGAACACGCTTGTTCTAGAAATCTTTTATCTCTTATTTCGTGGCGTCAAGCCCACGGCGTTGACCGTCGACCAAACCAAGGTGACTCATCCACACCGTCGTGCATTAAACGTCACCGTTGAATGAACTTCGCGCAGCAACCCACCCAGAATCTGCATCGCCTCTTGGCCGCAGAGGACAAGATGAAAAGAGATAATGCTCGCAACGCGTCATCCAGGCATTCACGGTTTGGCACGACGATTTCCGTGCGGCTCAATCCCAACAGGAAGGCACCTGGCGACCGCAGGGGCGATAATGCAGAGTCCTCGGCTAATGCCGGCTCATCGGAAAGGGCGTCGTCCTCGAGGCCGCTAGTCCTTCACCGTCAAGCGGCGATCACGAAAGAATCGGGAAACATACTCGACTTTTCGAAGCACAAGAAGGCCCACAAGGCCCACAAGGTTGACGAACTGACGCGCGAAGACAGTCTTTCCCTTGAGGCGAGGCTCGTCTTGCAGGGATTCGCGAAAGAGTTCCTCGAGTCTTCCTTCAATCGTGCGTTCGGCCGAGTATCCCAAACTCGGCGTGGATTCTCATTCCATTTTACTGCAGCGTTCCTTTCCTCATTGCTCAAGGACATCAAGTCGGAGCGAGCCAAGATTACGGAGAAGGACCATCTTCGTCTGTTGTACACGACCAAATGGTTCTTGGCGTTCTTTTTGAACCTGAGGTCCAAGGAGACCACCGTCGATGGTGGTAACCAGAGGTGGAATCTCGGCCTCGTTGCAGAAGTCACAGATAGGAGTTGGATTGTTTGGGTCCTCAGACGTATGCGGGATGCCATGGAAGAAAAGGTTTGTCGGATATCACATTTAATTTCCCATATTCTGTGGAAGCTGATGGGTGGTATGTCTTTCCAGCCCAAGATGTGGAACGAACTCCAAGCGGGCATTGAATGTCTAACGCAACTTCTTCTCTTGATCGACAACATGTCTTCATCGGTAATCTCCGATGCAGATCTCAACGATGCCGCCCGGCTACTCCAGCAGCAGTTGATCTACAACGGCGACGTTCTCGACATCGCACTGGAAAGTCTGCGATCTTACAAGGAGGGCACGCAATCGTTGACCTATCTCAACTCGAGCGTGTATCTGACCTATGAGCTTCTCCGCATGCTGGAACGGTGGGGGAAGGAAAACAGCGGCGCGGCGTATGTGAGAAGGAAGGCAATCAGAAAAAAGAAAAGCAAAGGCAAGTTTAGATTCAGTTCTTCCGTTGAACGGAGCATGGTATCAACGTGGCCCTGAAGGGAACGACTCTCTGGAAGCAGAGGGTGTGCCTGACGTGGATGACGAGGGTGATGCTGAAGAAGGGGAAGACTTGATTCGTGAGTCCGTGTTCACTTTTGAGGCCTTCGAGATGGTACGTGGCCGAGCACGCGCGCGCCGCACGGTCGATTGCTGACTAGACCCGGTGACAGAAATTAGTACACTCCGAGATCACACGGACATTGCTGTTCTACCTCTCACGCTACCAGGAGTTCGACTCTCCCGAGTTAATGAAGCGGGTCGTGGATCTGATACACAGACAAGTCGTGAAAGCCAAGGCAGAAGGGCTGTATTTCAATGTGGGCCCGATTTCATCCCTAGCGCACGTTTATATGGACGTCAATAGGTCTCCGCTCTGCATCTCTTCAAATCAGTCCTCGATGACCAACTGTCGCTTCCGAAGGACCCGTCATACAAGGCTCTCGTACGTCTGATAACGTTCATATTACGAAAGTTCTTCAAGACCTTGGCGGAAGAACCGTTCCTCATGATTGAGGTGAGGCTTTCGTCCCTGCTTATCTATGGTCCGACGTTCGCAGATGCTTATCGGTTTTCCGGACATTTGCGATATAGGCGTGGTATCCCATGAACCGCGGACACTGGAAACAGTACTCGAGCTGGGAGCCTGAACAGAAACCCGATCGCAGACGCGAGACGCCCGAAGACGACGGTGATTTCTCAAGGGAAGTCCAAGTCAAGAAAGGCTATTCTTGGAGCGAGCAGCTAGGTATCACCGTCGCCGCGCTGGTCGAACAAGGCAAGTCTGAATTGGTGGAGTGGGTGAAAGACGTAAGCCGACACGTCTAGCCACGCTGTCGACACGACGCTGACTCGACGTTTTGTCGTGGTTGTTGCCTAGATTCTAGTTTTAGTCATCCGCCAGCGGCAACAGATCGTCGATGAGACGGATCAAAACAATCGGGAACATGACTCCGATGCCGATATCGACGAGGCGGAAGACGTTCCGAAACGGGATGTCGGTCCATCGAAGGAAGCCATTTCCAAGTTTCCGGATTATGGTGCGTTGCGCAGCGTTGGTTGTACGTACAGACGACGCTTGAGCTGGGATCGTTGCAGAAATCCCGTACATTAATGACGAGCATGCGGAAGCCGCTACCAAGAACGCGGCACTCAAGCTCGTGTTCCGTCTGTTGGACTTTGTGATCAAAGCGGAGGATAGTAGGTCACGCGTGACAGGCGCAGTCCGGGGGTCGTTTTCTCACCCGAGTTTTTGTAGACGCCGAAGAGCTTCAGTGGGTTGTGCCCGCCTCGATCGTGCTGTCCGTGCTACGGGATCGGATGAACGTCGTCGATCAATTCCTCAAGAACCCCATCGACCTAGAGGGAAAGAAGGCGAGCGAGATGCTCAACAAGAAAACGCGCCGACGTCGGAGGCGGCGATCACCCTCGCTCGGTTCCGATGTCGAACTTCCTGATGAAGAAGAGCCCCGACGGCGCAAGAAGGAGAAGAAGAAAAAGGAAGAGAAGACGTACAAATCGGCGCAATTCATCGAGGACAGCGACGAGGAGTACGGGGACATGGAGGTGTTTCTCGAGCGGGAAAAAGTGTTGCGAGAGAAGACGGCCCGCGCTGCCGCTGAGAGCGGCAAGATTGCGACGATGCGTGCCACAGGGACGAAGAAGAAACGGCGACAAAAGGCCAAGGGTGGCGCGTCGGAGGGCGGAGGGGAGGGGAGCGATCCGCCCGCTATTGTTCCTATTTTGAAGGTCTCGTCGGACGACTCCGAAAGCGACGATGAGATCGGCAAGGTACTGCGCAGCAGTCGGTCGCCGTCACCCGTTCCGGTGGCCAAAGCGCGACCCAAACCACGTCTGGTCCAGAAGGCCCGTCCGGCAGCGGCGGAAGAGACGATTCAGATTTCGAGCGATTCCGAGCCACAGAACCCGGGATCACGACGGGCAGAAGCGTCCCCAACCTCTGCGGTTCTCCGACCTGCAAGGAAGGGACGTCTCATGCTATCGGACGACGAAGAGTAATACGGAGAAAGCCGTGGACATACAATGTCTTGATCTTCTTCTCTTGCTCTTTGGTTGTCCGCATCACCCTTCCTCGATACAGGAATGCATTCTCCTGGAAAATAATGGCAGACTGCGTGTCTACGCTAGCAAATTGCCTGCTTCTAATGGATTGGCTGTGTAGCACCCCAAATTCTCGAATACCCGGAACCCGATTGGATCGCTTCGCGTCGATTTGAACGAGCCAGAGTCGCCACTGACTCGACCGTCTCTCCTAAAGTATTTCGAGTTGGGTGGTACATAGTGTATGCCTTCTGCAAAGTCCTGCTTGTAGTGATGTTACCGTTTAGCGACTTCGCAAAAAGCGAAACAGAATGGCGATCTAAAAAGGAAATCGGACGCCCGTTCCCTTTGAAGGTCAACGATGCCCGCTTTATCCGCAGTACCTGGATCTAGCGAGTTGGCTGAACTCAGTTGAGCTCCCGATCGAAACATGGCTTCTCTGCACCCTTGGGCTCCCCCCTATAGGTCTTCAACGTTTTTTTACTCGCGCGCACGCTACCCTGTTTGATGTGGCGCCATCTCTTCCCAGTTTACAGACTCCACGCGCCACTCTCAGGCGTGTCACACCAACAAGGTTCGTGATCGAGGGCACGCCACGATGGACTCCTCTGACGTTTAGTGAAAAGAGTGGGTATGTTTATGTGGGGAGGGGGAGCTTGGTCGCCGATATGGGTCGATACAGGCACGGGGTGAGATACGCTTTCCGTCTCTCGCTTGAGCCTCTTTTTCTCTTCTCCCCACCTTTCGACCGCGCAACCTACGACGACGCGTTTATGGCATCACGCGAGCGCTGGTCGTCCCACCCCAGGCGTTCGTCTCCGTTGCATGTCCAAGCGAACTCCTTCGCCGTCCCTGCACTATTCCATTCTCGTACGCGGACCGGCCCGTTCGGTTGGAGTGGGTATTTCGTTTCTCGTCGTCGCAGTTGATCTTCTCAGGGGCTTTCTTTTCACGTCTGTGTTCGCTATCAAAGTGATCTCACAAAATCCTGGCCTGGGACATCTGGCTGACGGGAAATGCCGTGACACGTCCACCCATTCATTCCCTGCCTGTTCTGTGTGTGGAGAGGAAGTCGATGGCGTCCAGCGTTCCCATCCGTCCTTCAGAGCTTCATTCCCGAAGTAACCCCCCGTTTTTGTTTGGTCACCTCTTCTTCCGAACTGCAACGCGAAATTGAACTCTCCATGATGAAGGGGACCCAAGGTTCGTTATTACGCTGTTCTGGAGATGACGACCAAGATCATTGATGGAGGGTCCACCTACGAGATGAGCTCATCCTTACGTGCGACGAGGCACGGACGATGGACAACGACCGTCCGCGCATCTGATGGCCGTTCATGTTTATGTACAGCTCTTTCGACATGTTTTTTCAAAACACTAATTCTGCTTCTCATCTATGTGGCACGGCCGTTTCAGCACCTCCATCCCGCCACACTCTGAGAGAGAGGGCATAGTCGCCGGATCTCGCGAAATGCCGACCGTTCGGGGTCGTGTCCGGGACGATCGCGTTCTGGTGGCGGCCGCTGGTGTCCGTCGTCCTTCGGCGTTTGGTCGGTCGATTTCATCTTTTCATAGTGCTCGCTGAGCTTCGTTTCGTTTCTCTTTTGTGTTTGATCCTTTTTTTTTTTGGCCACCCGAGGAAAAAAAAAAAAAAGAGGCGATGGGCGTTCGGAAGTGATGGTCGAGAACCCTCGTTCACTTTATCTCGGATAGATACGACTCTCAGCCTCGAGCTTTCCACGAGGTTCGTCTGACCCGACCATATATGGTTACATTGCGAGAGGCGCTCTCGGTCTGGCCCTTTACCCCCCCTTATCCGAGCGTGCACGATAATATGGACACGTTCAGGTTCGTGGAAAAAGAAAAAAAGAGGCGTACCAAAGTATTGCGAAGAAGAAAGGACGGAGAAGCACCGTCCGGTTCGGGACGCCAGTGCAAGAACTCGAACGTGTTCGGTGTACGCAAAGTCACGGCGCCCAGCGTCCAAATGTAGCGATATGGGCCAGGTGAGACGTAGGCCCCGATAGGAAATCGAGGCCATAGTGGCGTCGCCGAAGTTACCGATGGAGAATGAACAAAACGAAACGGATGAAACCATCATGTGGAATTTGAAAAGGCCCCACCTTGTATCGGCTCGTTGGCTGCCATGCGCCACGGACGGTTTTGGGTCCGCCGTCAGTTGGACGAAACGGGAACGGGGGAGGGGGGCGGAGCTGTCAGCACGTGTTGTCGGCTCCTTGCTGAGTTCCCATTTTGTCAAGCGCTGTCTCAGCTCGCTGTCGCCCGGTCGAAGACTAAAGTAGCGGGTCCCAGTTTCCGAATGGGTCTGGGTGTGTGACGGGTGAATTCGAACAAAACCACCAGGTGAGTGTGATTGACCCGCTCAACCGCCCACCTCAGTACAAATTAGACGTAGGTTATACTTGTCGAACGTCGAGTGTCGGAATATGTCACTGGTACCAATGCGCGGGCCGCTAACGTACTGACGCGATAAAGCTGTGAGAGCGAGATTGGTGCTGTGCAAGACTCGGGAAGCGATAAAGCGGCCATTCACCCGATGGTCCCGGGTCAGCCAATCAACGGGGCACATCGCGATCAATCTTGAGAGTGACTTGCACAGCCGAGTGCGTGGGAGTGGGTTCGTCAGGCCGGCGGACGCCGATTGAATTGAGTGGGGCAGGTTCAAAGTGGAGATACGAAGCGACTAGATATGGCAGAGCCCATTGGCGGTTGAAGCGGGCCGCCAGCGATACTTTTGGGACAATAATGCCAAACCAGGTGAGCAGCTGGATCCGTGAAATGTGCGTTCCGTTTTTTTTTCTTGCCTCGTCGTCTTTTTTTTTCTTTTTCTTTTTTTTTCAAAAGAGGGGTGCAGTGGCAAAGAATGCAAGGTTAAAGGCGGAATGCGCAGTAGGAAGGTTGATGGGGTCAGAAGATGCGCCGACCTGGTGGGATTGCGTTTCGGAGACGGATCTCACAAGTCCCGGCCACGTTTTATGTATCTAGGATACACAAGGTCGCCGCCACCGGGGGGACGTAGGCAACCATGCGTGGATGAATGGCGAAGGTGCATATCGACGGCGCAGCGAATACAAGGGGTGCAATGATAGCCGGGGCGATCAGCCTGGGGGCCGATAAGGCAATCTGTGATATGAGGCCGTAATTGGATCAAAGACGGAGGGGTGGAGTGGTGCATGTGCATCTCGGGGCCAGTGGTACACACGAAGGAAAATCTGGACACATTGGCCGCCCTTGGAGCTGGGGCGAGATGGCCAAAAAATGGTTTATTGACAAGGTCCGGAAATGGAGCGAGATCTCAGGAAGAACGGAATATGGCGGAGTCCCTGAAGCGGATGCAAGACGGTCAGGTGACTTGGGGTTCGCCGCCGTGGTATCCGAGGGAAGATACACTCGCCCGAGCGTCACGCCGGACAATGAGACGGAGACCCTACTCAGCGAAGGGAAGCGTGCATGGGCAGCGGAGTGCAGAGTCGCGGTGATATCTGAGTTTGAAAAGAATAGGGAAAAGCGGAGCCAAATTCTCGAAAAAGAATGTTTGGCTGATCGGGGATCAACAGAGGAACGCATCCCTAAGGCACGGCGGGTTTGGCAACCGCCGCAAACTGCCGGGGGGACGAAGGAGGAGGGGCGGGGCGGGGCGAGGGGATACATGGATCGGCACAGGACGAGGTGTGCTGGCACGGCCGATCAGCCTGGAGGACGTCCGGGGTGCACGGGGCGGGGGGCCCTGCAGTGTCTCCCAGCGGGTTCCACGCAGAAGAGGGATTGCCTGGTTTTCCTGGAGCGGTTCGCGAGTTCGTCGAGATTTAATTCGAGATTCCAGGAGTGTGAGCGACAAGGTTTGCCACCAGGGTCGCACTGAAGACATGTCGGCTGATCTGACAAGGCGAATAATTCGGAATCCGAAGCAGTGATTCTTTTCGGGCGAGCCAAGGCGAGTCCGGGCGTCTCATCTGCTGCAGTGCGCCATACGAACTATATTAACTCTCCCTCCATTTTTTTTCTTTTTCAACCCCGACCTCTTCCTCTCTCCCCAAGTTACGTGATAACGTTACATGTCCTCGATGGCACACGCCGCTGCTGAACCCGTCTCGTCACAACAAGCCGATCGCCCAGAGCGCAGCCGTAATGCAAAGGCCCAAGCTCGCCATCGTGCAAAGCGCAAAGCCTACATCGAGCAGGTTCGTCCCCGCGCACCTCCTCAAGCTCCGCGCCCCCAACGCGTCCCGCTCATCCCTTCACAGCTCGAACAGACCGTCACGAAGCTCCAGACAGCCCTCGGCTTTACCCCAGACCAGGTCGCCG
Source organism: Pulveroboletus cf. aberrans (assembly GCA_038094155.1). Lineage (NCBI taxonomy): Eukaryota > Fungi > Basidiomycota > Agaricomycetes > Boletales > Boletaceae > Pulveroboletus > Pulveroboletus cf. aberrans. The sequence continues at coordinate 36,903 of JBBPTO010000148.1, read as the reverse complement.
CCCTCCCCCCTCCCCTCGCCAAAATCCGCGAGCTCGAGCAGGAAAATACCCGCCTTCAAAAAGAGAACGAGGAGATGCGCCGTCTCCTCGGCGAGTCGGATCACAGACACCTCCCCGACTACAGGAGGCATTCCCTCCATTCTTTCCATGACTCTCGAGGTTGTGACCGCGACTTCAAGAAACGCAAGATGGATGATCTCTACATTGTGAGCCTCGTTCTGGCGCGGCCCTTGGCTCGAAACTCATGCCCGTCCCCAGGGCCCCGACGCATCTCACCCAGACACGTTGCCCCGTCCCCCGCCCCTAACAATCCCCCAGCCACTGTCCCACCAATACAACAACATCCAGTCCCATAACTCCTCTTCCAACCATGGTGTCTCCAGCAACGGCTCTTCCTTGTTCAACCTCCATGCCCCCGCTTTCCACCAATTACCCAACACCCCTTCGGGTTCCAGCTCGACCTCCAGTCCTCCATTTTCGGCGAGTATCCTTCCTCATTTTCCCCCTTTTTCGGGGACCACGAAAATTTGTATTGACCATGTTGTCTTCCACCCACCAGCAGCCCACCCAAATGAATCATTCGTCGCACTCGCCAGCAAATAGCCGCCCCAGTTCATTATCTCATACTACCCTTCCTAATAATTATCATTCGAATCACTACGGGTCCGTCAAAGTGGAAGACGATCATTACGGCGTCAGTGTACGGAATCTCGCCACACATGCTTATCGCTCACTTTTCTCCCCAGTCTTCGAACCACCACAGTCAGAACGGCCAGTCGAATCATTACCACACCACCTTGCCACCATTCGCGCACACTGTGCCCGAAGCATCGGACATTGACAACTGGCATGCTCACACCTATTCGGCGGAACGGGGTGGACAGGTACACCGCTAGAACGTCATCGCCGATTCCATTTCTTTGTATCCGTCCGTCTGTAGAGTATACCCCGTTTTATTGCTATCGTCGCATTCCGACCAACTTGTCTTTGCATCCGATGTTTTCTTCGCTGGACCATAGATATCCACATTCTATAATACTTATTTTCTGCATTGTACAGCTTTATTCTGGCATTTCTAGTGGATATGTGCATACATGTATAATACCCGGTAGCCCCCTAATGTACATAGCGCAGATTGTTCCCAAGAAGAGGGATGTACAACAGTATGCGATCAGACACGGTCATGATCGAGAACGGTGACAGCTGCCATTTGTCATTTTGATGGCTTTTGAGTAAGAAGGTCAATTTACCTTGTGGGGATCTATCCCATTACGTATTTATGTTGCATATTCCCGCGGTTCGCATCACCCAATTTCGCTGTCTCCTCTCTTCCGGCGCCATGGCATACGGCGCGAAATGAACCCGTATTGGACAGGCGGGACATGCAAAAATCGGATTTTTTTTCCATTATGTTTGGTGCCGGAGCTAGTCTATTAGAGGATCGATCGATCCTTCTGATGGAAACTGCGCATTCCCAGCCTTCTATCATTCATCATCGCCGTTGTTTGATCACTCCGCCCCGAGAGTCGAGCAAAGTCGCTTCCTTAGACGTTCGGACAACTGGGGCGACTCGCCACCGACTGCGCGCGTCCATTTCTGTGTTGATGGAGACGAGTCTAGACCACGTATATTTTCAGTTTGACACGGAGGCCGAGGTCAGTCACCCCTCTGAGGTCATCGGATTCGTGATGCGGTGGCCAGAGCCGTTCGAGTCGTCCTGCTGATCTGAATTGCGATGCAAGTCTAGCCTGTAGCTCCGGAAACGAGGTGGCACGGGCCGTGCCACAGCCTAGTTTGTATGTCACTATCTCAGGGGCCCCGCACGGTCTATTGTTCAGAGTAGACCGACAAACGTGCCACTCGTCCACAATGGCGACGCGCTTGGGCCCCATTGACCACAATGCGCCACCGCAGGTGTGGACTTCCATAGGTTGGGCCAGCCAGACGGAGTCCTACAAAATCTGGACTGTGTCGACTCCCTCGTCAAAATCAATTGCGTTCACTCCATCTCCACCCCCTAATGTCTTCCACCGAGTCCGAGGTTACAGGTCCAGCATCATACGTGCCACGTCGCTTCGAGTCGGGCACGTTTCCGGTCTCGAGAAATTACAACCTGAGACAGATGCTGTACAATTACTCTCGCCCAGGGTGCAGGGCCGATTTGAAAGGAGATCCATCTGACCAAGTCATTCCTTCATTTCCATTTAACGACGTCCCCGTCTACGCTGATACGGTGGACATTGAAAGTAAGCTCTATTTCAGCACTCCGTTAACGTTTGATTCACACGTTCTCCCGTTCGCTCAGCGCTGGCGTTTCACTAATATTGGGGTTGTCTATTGACGCCAGATAATGTGGCTGCACGAATCCGTACGGACGACCTTCGGTATCATGTCTGGGTGGCGGCCATGCGCGTCGTCGAGTCGGGACAGTGAGTCGTCTTTACTCACGTGATCGTGATGCGTAACCGATCACGACGCCGTTAGAATCGAGCTCACCAACAAGGAAGCGCTCGTGCGTGCGGTGACGGACCAATTCGTGAGCCGAGTTTCCGAAAGCCTCGGTTCCGGCGTCCTGAAAATGCTGGCCAACAGTTTGTCGAGCTGGGCCTGGTGCTCCTCGACCTATGTCCAGGGCCCCTCGTTCTCTTCGTCGATCCGCGTCTTCAAGACGCTAAACAGATGGTGTCGAGAGCCACCACAATGGTGGACAAGTTCGTCGAAGCGCAAGTCCGGCGATGGCGAATCATCGTTACAGTTCGATACCTTTTGTGTGTTTTCTTTTCGAGCTGTGAACTGACGCGCATTTGGTAGTTGCCGGCCACTGAGGATGGCATCCGTGCTGCCCAAGAGCTCACTTGGCAGCACGGCGTTCAGACGAACTTGTCGTCGGTGGCATCCCTAGAACATGCCGCCGCGTGTGTCGAAGCAGGCGCAGGAATGGTAAGCATGAGCGTCGAGTCGGTAAGCCGCTACGTTTCGTAGGTTTGTCTCCGATGATTTGACAATATTGCAGATTATGGATTGGTGTGAGCAGCGATATGGCACTCGAGACGTTTCACAGGATCATCCAGGAATCGAGGTGATACAGTCTTGTGCGACCTTCATACGCCATCATAGACTTAACACCACCCTGGTCACAACCGACGTGCGAAAGGTAGATCGCATTGTTGCGTGCGTGCTGCGCTCTCGGCGCTGACTTGTCCGGATAGTGGGCCGAGCTGAAGCAATTAGATGGCATTGGGGCGACGGCACTCACAAAGGACCAGCTCGACGAGATTCCGATGCGACGCCTGGCGACGTGGTATCCTAGACCAGACGACGAGTCACCCGCGACGCTCCGTGCTTTGCAGGCAGAGTACCCGTCGCGTTATCTGGATTCGAACAAGGGCTGGCTAGCCTCTCTTCCCGCTGAATCTCGAAGCCTGGTCTCGGCCGTCCTCTACGTACGTCTTGCCAAGATGGCCAGCCATATGGTAGCCATCGAACAGGTGGTCTTGTACGAACTTAAACGACGTATCCGTCTGGAGAAGATTCCGCTCGAACAACTCTATGTTCGTTCGCTCGTCTCGAACGAGAAGCGACCGTCGCGCAGGCCGACATCCAGCAAGTCTACTTCCTCTAATCGCTCCGATGCGGGATCCCGACGAAGTTCCCGACGGGAAGAACCGTCCGGGAAAGAATGCAAACCCGATTCGATGGTCGAAGGCGTCGACTACTTTTAGTTCATCCAACAGTTCTTTCCTTCATTTTGGCGCTGACGCCTGTGTACTTGATCACCATATGCATCGCTCGATAATTGTTGTAATTTCATGCCCGCGTTAGGATTTATCTTCATTTCCAATCTGCGAGCCACCCCCAAAAAGATCTCTTGAACTCATTCTTCCGACCTACTGATGGGCGTGTATTTGCTTGTTTGTCTGATGGAGCGGCGGCGGCCCTCTCCCCTATCCCTATCCGTCAATACGAAGAAGATGGCCAGTGAGGCAGGATCATCGCCAGGTGGCTGCGGATCGTGGTGAATCAATCTCTCGAACTTCTCTCGCCCGTTCTTTTCGCTTTGCACACTCTCAGAGGCGCATGCGGGACGATCATCCGAGTCCATCGACGGCAGGGTCCGTTCCGGGATGGCGAAACCTTGTTCAGCCCCCCTGTCTCGTGACAGCGGGATGCACGGTCATGCATGTCCCACGTCTGTCATCGACGGCGGTGGTTCATAGCACTGGACCCGCCCTGAGCGGTCACCTTAGTTTGACCTGGGCAACGTTGACAGCTGACGGTCACGTCGTCCGACGTGCGCACAGGGTCCACCCAAGCCAGGCCGGACCCCACCCTGGCGGTCCCTTTGTTCGGATTGTCAGTCCTCCGGACATGAAAGCCTATCCCAATCGTCAAAGCGCCCCTCGGCCGAGGTTTTTTTTTTCCTCCAGTTTGCCAAAAGCGGGCCACATCTGATCTTGTCTGTGGCGTCGTTTTATCTCTATTGTTGTTTCAAACCGAAAGGGAGATGGAAAACGTCGAGATGCCAAACGGAAACGAAGGACAAGGAAAAAGCAATACGACGCAGCATCGGGAGGAGCCATTGATCAGATGACAGGATGGGCGATTGATCGATGAGATGTCATCGTCCCGGTTTCGCTTAGCACGCCTGCGCACCTTTTTCGGGATAGTCTGGCGCGTCGACACGGCGAGCGGCACTTGTTTTTGACTCATTACAACGACCAAACGCCCGCGTTGCCCGGAATGGACACATTGTCGGGGGCTTTAATGATGGTCGTTCATCGACTTCTCGAGTCGGTCCTTGCGCGCGCGTGTTGGAGCATCGCTGCGGCGGTGCCACCTCGCTGTCGCCGCACGAATGAACTTCGAGCAGTGAGCGCATTCGGCTCGGGTGTATATCGGCTTATCTCCTGACGCACTCGGAAGACGTACAGGATCGAGAAGTCTCACTTGGCCTGAGCTGTGGTTCGAGACCGCGGTGACGCCTCCGGAACCCAAAGTCCTGTGTGTTGTCACCAGACGCAGAGTTCCCGATAGGAACAAAAAGCAGGCGAATCAATAAGGTATACGACGTACATACAACATCCGCTTGTTTCCCTTGTTTCTTTTATTTGCTTGAGAACGAACTGCCTTTTGAACACTCCCAACGCGCCCCAAATAGACTGCCATCGTGACCGTGGGTCGCCCAGCTTCAGTTGGTTCGCCAAAAATTCCTCCTCCATATCTGTCTCCTGTTTCCCAGTGATAAGATCAACCTCGGTAGCGGGAATGACACTAGTCCGGAAGTAAACTTTGTATCCCACCTATAGGATGACGAATATGGGAATCGGGATGTAGGAACTGGCAGGCAGCTGTCAATACTTCATGAAGGCGGAGATGACCATGGAAAACCAATTGTCTCTTTTCCATATAGAAAGATTGCGGCACGCACGTGATGAAAGAAGACGACACAAATGGTAGGAAGGTGCTAAATCCTTGGGAAGGGTTGTCCGATTATCACAGCACACTACATTAAACAGTATATGTGGGAGGCCGCAGGCTTACCATTGAAAGTTAGGACGACGCCAGTAAAAACCAGTGCAAACCAGGAGCCAGACGGTCGCGATGGAGCCTGGTAGGGCAGCGTGTTACGATCAGTTCCCTGTGCCTTCAGAGCACATATGAATGCACTGCACCACATTATCAGCTTCGAGCTTCCGGAAGCATATATATCACGATGGAAGTTAAGGAACTAACATCATGGTGTGTGTACGGTATACACATCCGCGTAATCGCACCGAAGCTTGTAATTAAGTTTGGAAACCAACCGAGGCCTGTAATGTAAACGAGGCATCATTGAGCGCGGGGGTCAAGTGGAAATAAGAAAACCTTGACGCGCCGACCTACGCAACTCAACCAGCTCGCGTTCAGAAAACAAATAATGTATCAAGTAGCAATGCCGTCCAGGGTACGCCACGCCGGTTGACCTTGGCAAATATTCTCGGCGCCTTGTGCTGGGCTGTGCAACGTCCTCGATTCAATATACTGCAGCGGTCTGAATTCGAGGCACTGAGATCAAAAATCAAGACCACGGGGCTGATGACGTGATTGATAGGCGAATCCCCGCCAACATCATGGCTGTTTCGGAATCAGATAAGGGTGCTATGGAGAAACGTGCCACTGACCAGCCACGAAAGGAGACGCAGCTACGCCAGCTTTAGATGCGTTGGCAACGAATAACGTATCAGGAACAGTCGGGCAAAGTGTCTCAGAGCGATCTATGGGTGCAAAGTCACCCTATTCGTGCTCGGTCCCGTCAGGCTGATCACGAAAGCCCCTCCGATATAGAATATCACGGTATGAAAAAACATTCTCCTGTGTCTCGCCCAGTGATTCCAATTAAATCTGTGTCGATGTAAGAAACAGGGCCATGGTCAGGGTACTCCAGGAGCCAAGAAACTGAGCTAATTGTTTGTTAAGAACCTAGTTGATGAGGTTGTAGCCGATGGATCCGTTGGGAGGTTCTCACCACCAATGATCAACCCCATGAAGATTAGACCCACCAGGGCAATGACCTTGATGCTGCAGAGCCAGAACTCAAAGACACGGATTCCCAGCATGTTGACACCAGAAACCAGGGGTTTTAGTCAAATTCCTGATTGCCGCTGGGAATTGACAACTTTCACCGAAAATTACTGAGGTAAGTGATCGTTAGTCGTGATTCGAATTCTGCAGTCTCTACGTACGGCTTACCTATCCAAACTCCTATGGAAACGGAGTGTCCAGTACTGAATCACCGCGCCGGCTGCATTGACATTGTTGGTAATCTACACGAAGTACTTGAAAAGATAGTCGCATCCCAGTGCGAAATCAAAGGCAGCGTCGGCATAGCGGGTAGCACAACCAGCGGAACTCTTATTGAAGAGTGTCCAGACCAAAGCTCGGGTGGTCCCCCTCTGACCAGGTTGTGCCTAACGGACCATGAAGCTGAAGACCTTGTCGGTATAGAGCATTGAGTACAAAATTCAGATCACAGATCTTCTTGAAGGTCAACAAGCAATAACTTGTGAAAAACGCCGTGGTTGTGTAAAACGAGTGAAGTACGTGACCCCATGAGAATTCCCCGGCGCACGAGGACACCAGAGTCATGCATTTTCCCGTTTTTGTCCATAAAGCGACGAGTGGAGAGATAAGGAAGAGACCTTAGCACATTGTATTGGACCACCGTCTGTAGTCGAGCCAGAGACCGGTTTTGCGGGAAGTCGAATTAGGCACTGGAGTGGATCATGCTTGTGGTCCAGACAGACAGACAAATAGAAAAGAACCAACATGAAAGCTAGCCAGCGAACCTTTAGTGTTGTAGGTACTAATTGATGTCCCTTAACTGCCAGTGGTGTGATCGGAGGGTCGTGCGAGTCGCGACTGCGGAGAGACCCGAATACAGTACTTAGTGTCCCAATTTCCCGTTCATCATCGGATGCTTACTCTTGATATCCATTAGAACTTGCAAGTTGTATACCCTTCATGCCACCGACACATCTATCTTCCAAGGCGGACTATGAATCATTGCTAGACAAGTACGACACATGGATGTTCGACTGTGATGGTGTTCTTTGGCATGGAGACCGCCCGATCGACGGCGCCGTGGAAGTGCTCGATACCCTGCGAAAGCGAGGCAAGTAGGCCTGGCACGCCGTTTTCCGATCATGCGTAGATGCCATCTCTCAGGGAAACGTCTTCTATTTGTGACGAATAATGCCACCAAGTCCCGAAAGAACTACAAAGCTAAATTCGATCAACTCGGGGTGCAAGCTGCTGTGGTGAGGTATCGTTTCCACGCTCACATCGAATGCAAGTGAGCGGGTGGGGTGAGTCCGTGTCTGACTGATGTGTATATAGGATGAAATCTACGGATCAGCGTATGCAGCTGCTGTATTCGTCTCATCTGTGATGAGGCTACCGAAGGAGAAGAAGGTGTATGTGGTTGGTATGTCCGGGATCGAAGAAGAATTGAGAGAAGAAGGGGTTTCTTTCATTGGGGGCACGGTACGCTTCGCACTCAGTGGTTGCCGCGATCCATATCCAGCTGACGGTATCCCGGCTAGGATCCGGCGGACAACACACTCGAACCATTTAGCCTGGCCAATTTTACCTTAGATCCTGATGTCGCTGCTGTCGTGTGTGGTCTTGATATGAATGTCAACTACACGAAGCTCTCAAAGGCTTTCCAATATCTCACTCGCAACCCTGGCTGCCTGTTCGTCGTTACCAATGACGATAGCACATACCCAAGCGCACATGGTTTGCTCCCGGGGGCTGGTTCTATCAGTGCACCTCTCCGTTTCGCATTGGGAAGGGATCCTATCAGTGTTGGAAAGCCTGCGAAGACAATGTTGGATTGCATCCGAGCAAAGTAATCCACTGGCATATCCATGCTCAAAGTATGTCAGACGCTAACAATGCCTTGGCCAGGGTCAACTTCGATCCAGCACGCACCGTCATGGTTGGGGATCGTCTAAATACCGACATCCTATTCGGGCAGGTTGGGGGACTCGCGACGCTCCTGGTTCTGACAGGTAGGTGGCATAGATTATACGATAGATAGATGCGGTGATGCGATCACAACCAGGCATTACTTCGAAGGAAGACATTGTTGGACTCCAAGCTTCGTCAATTGTTCCTGAATACATCACCGAATCAATAGGTGATTTCTGTGCACTGAATTCTTCCTAGAAGTATACGTGACCCATTATCAGAATTCAGTGGTGTCAGTTGGTCTTTTGTTTTGAAAGTTGTGATCTAATATGCTGTGTACCAAGCCACCTCACCGTGCTGAGAGAAAATGCAGCCAGTGTGCCAATGACATAACCTCCGATGCTCCCGAAAAGTGGCGTTAGTGGCCAAGACTGCATGAAAGAATGAATCGGAATAGGTTTGGAAAGATTATTGTGATCATACCTGCCAAGGCCGGTCCCAGTCGAGCACGATTGGAATAGCACCAACCCACCCGCCAACGAACGTCCCAACAGCTGGGTAGACGATCACAGATTCAATCGCATTCCTTGGCCTGCAAAGGGGTTTGCCCGAAGAGCATGTCGTAGAGCTTCCTCACTTACGATAACTCTGCAAAGAGTCGTGTCCATGTCAACCTATTGATCAAAGACGTGGTGTCTGAATTCAGGGAGGGGAATCCAAGTATGAATGCTGGCGTGAAGGTAGCCAATATAGCAATCACGAAAGCTAGGAGGCTTGTTTGCAGGACGTGACTGCATCATGCTTCAGTAAGAACCACTCGAAAATTTTGCACGATGTAACTTACGTTGCAACGGGTGCCCCAAACACAACGACTACAACATATATCGCCAAAGTGGCACAGAAGGTAAAAGCGGCCGCATCTTTGAATCTCTGGGTATACGCCTCATGAGTGAATAATGGTTGACCTCGTGGCTTGTGTCTGCGTACCGTGAGGAATAGGCTGTTAAAATGCACGCGTTCAAGGCTGATGTCAACCTCCGACCCTTTGGTTGTCTGCTCAAAAAACCACTTCCGCACCCAGCTCGCCCACCATATTTCCAAGAGAACCAGCCCGGTGGATGTCCAGGCCAATGTCAACGATGGGTCCGCGGTCAACGCCTCCATGAAAGCTGACTGAGGTCGATCGGCCTTCCTAACGGCGAGGGGTACAAAATAGCGTTGCGTTTGAGGAAGGTATAGGACGGTAAACCCAACCAAGACCAAGTGTACGCCGAGAACGGAGGCATATTGAGCGAATGAAAAGCGATCCACGAGTTGGTGGCTTTTATTAGCCCCCACCGTCGGTCTACTGGTGGTTTGTGCCTTCACTGTCCTGACTCTCGTGGTTGGCATACACGATGTTCGGAGTAAACAAGTAACACCAACGGGATGTAAACGGCCAGACCGTCGCGCTCAGCCGTTACACCAAAAGGTACAATACTGAATGACAAGCATTCAGTTGAGCGGACCGTATATGCACTAGTTACGGGACCTAGGTAAGCCGGCGTGCTGACACGGGGCTCACGACAGTAGATGCCAAGTAGCACTAGTAATTCCATCTGTCCGTTGGACGCCTAGCACACGCTTCGAATTGGGTAGTGGCTTCGCTTTGGGAGTCAATCCTAGCCTCGTGTGGCTGTGGCAACTGCCAATGCGACTATACAGCGAAATGACCCGCCTATGGAGGACGGGAGCCTCACGAGAGGACAGGCACAAGTGTCAGGGTCTAGATGGCTCTACAGGAACTTAGGGACTCTTCACCTCCCTCACAGTTCCTGTAGCTCGACAATGGCAGGACAGCCTTGAAAGTGACCAACTTGGACTTCCAACTCCAAGCAAACACTTCAAATTTACCCCTGGAAAAAGCATTGCAGTGTTATCAGTGTAGGGAAGTTAGGTGGAGATTCTTGAAAATTTTTTGCATCATTGTTCTCTTACTCTACTCAATATGGTCAGGTGGGATGCTGAGCCTCCTGGAATACCACCTGGACAACAGGAGCTCTCATCCATGTATGTTTTTTCCCAAGGAGTGCATCTGCTGTCATGATATTCTCACAACATGTAGGCTACCATTACCTCCTAATGGATGGAAGTGGTACATGTATATTCACCCTGAAGGCATTTATCATGTAGAATTAGTCAGTTCTCTCTGGTGTACATCTCTTATGAGCTGTTTCCCAGCACATATTCAGACTGTGACATTCACTGAGAAAATGGAATATTTTCTTGTGCAACAGCACTCATCCAGTGAATAATCTATACAGTTGGTGTTATTCCTGATGGGTTCATGGAACTTGTCCTAAATGTTGATGTTGATCCATGTTGGCACCATTATTTTGTTGACTACACCCAACATGGGTGGATCCTGTAAAGGTGAAGGTGGATCTGGGTACCAATCTGCAAAGAATCAATGGATATAGTCACATCATTATGTTTCATATATTTCCAATAACAAGTGTGCAGAGTATTTTGCCAAGTTAATGTACTTAATTTTTCAGGTATGCTACTGCCCATCCTGATCTACCTCCACAGTGATGTCAACTTTTTTGTGGCCTAAAACATGAAATTGAAGTCACATTGTGAGTACTACCTCCATAATTAGACTTCTCTGAAAGAAGTTTTGAAGACCTGAGAGGAATGCTCAACTATGTCAAGACTGGTTGATCAATTGATGAAATGCCCATACTATTCTGATTCAAATAACACATTCTTTTTCAAGCCTGTTCATACAAGATGAAATTATTACAATGTTGAATATATAATAAACTCACTCAAAGGTCTGCTTGTTCCTCTTCCTTGCCCCTGTTTACATTCACTGCAGATTTTGATGCAATTGTTGATCCATATGGGGCAGGATGTGAACTTGGCTTTGTATGAATCATGGTTATTGACCTTTTTCAGTGGGTGTTACTGAATTGATACAATCTCTCCTTCTCAACAGCTGAAAATCAATTCCTGTAAGATCTATGTACATTAGAATGCAGATACACCCTTGTTCAAGTGACCAACTTGAAACTGTCATGATGTATTCAAAGCTATCAGAGTATTTCTATTTGGATCACTGGATGAGCATTCAACTTGTTTACAATGAGTTTGAGTTGATGGCATGGTTGTCCAGCCTGATTGAAAAACTTTTATCAACAGGATTACAGCTGAGTTGGCCTGATGTATCATCTCTGTAAGTCTCTCTCACTCTACATTTTGGATATCTGATGGTTGTCAGTAATGCTTGCTGTCAATTTTAGTTTCTCTCTGTTTCTGGTGTTACTCTCTTAGGCATGAGCAAATGTCCTGTTACAATTATCTAATCTATGGTATATGAAAATTCCACATCATTCCCATTCATCACAATTACTCTAGAAACTCTACAAGCAAAGCTAGACTCTATAACACACAAACTCTATGCATGACCCCACAACCCTACCCATGCATAAGGTATGACATCATATGCATTCCAGACTGCTCTAGATCATTCTATGTATTACGCATTATCTATACCCTTCACCACACCCTTAAACCTATTCATATATGATCTTCCATTCTTTCACAGCCTTGCACATCAGGCATGTACAAGGCTGTAGCAAGCTTCCATATGATCTCTAATATATTAGATACATGCACAGACATTATGGACATCTTAGATTAGTGTACAATATGTACAAACTCCTATGTAGTATATAAAGGACATGAATAAAGCCACCAAAGGACAGTCTTGTCCTCTTGGTGTTTCCTCAGCATCAAAGTCATCAACTCATCCATCTTACTCCTCTTTACTTGGCCCTAGAGCCTTCAGTGGTTCTGAGTTGTTTCAAGTCCCATTCAAATTATTATTTATTGCTCATTGATTTTGACAGTTGCATCTATCATGTTTTTTTTTTTTGACTTGCTGAATGTGTACAGTGATCCAGGGCTTCTGATTGCTGGCCCTGCAGTATGTTTCAATGACATATATCATGTCTACCTATAGTACTCAGTATTTGAAGTCATGAGGATGCTTGGTAAAACAAAATTAGAAATTGAATGGTGTGTCTTGCAACTACACAGTCTTTCAATTGCTAATCCCATATGATTTTCATGCCTGTTTGCTCATGCAGTTTCACTGGGATGGTGCTCTTTTCATTTATCCAGTTTGAAAGACACTGCAACTATCACAACTCTTTTTATCAATTGTATTGTTGTCTTACTATTTAGAGCTCCGGGTCTTGGTGTTACATGACTCTTTTACAGAAATGGTAGTGTGGATACTTCTACCAAAAAGCTTCCTAGGCCACAGTACAATGCTTGGATGGTTTGGGGTGACAACTCCCTGCAAGAATATTAGTACTTGGATGTGATTTAGACCATGCTCAGGGTTGGACACATTACTTGAATGTATGGATTCTGCTATATATGTATGCAGACAATTTGATCTGGTATTCAGACTAGGATGCATGGTCACTACTGCAGAACCTATTATTTGGGATTTAAAACATTGGATTGGAGTACCAGTGATGAATACAAATGCAGCACTACCATCCTGGTCACTGAAAGGATCAGATGTGTGAAGTTCACTTTAGAAGTTCACAGAGAGATAAGTTAATCTGCCCTGCTCAGGCTTTTCAAATGGTTCATTAAATGCACAGTGCATATTTTGAATAATTTATTACACTCACTAATTGAAGTTGAAAGGCAAATTCTATTGGAAGTTGAATATTACAGAGGCCAGCTTTTGATTTGAATTGGCAGTACCAGTAATGTCTCTGTGGTGAATACAAATGATGCTATGAAAGAATGGCCACACACTACTGTAGACCCTGAAAACTCACTAGCAGCTGTTCAAGTGGCCTGTGGAACTCTTGCAACACTGCATGAATTGGATGCCATGTGGCAGGACAATTTACAATCACAATATCAAACTATAACTTCAAGCAATTGGCATGTACTAGAGACAACAGTTTCTGCTGCCACCACTTGGAAACTGATGTAGTCATGGCATCCACTCTAACCAAGTCATAGGTGGTGTAATTGATAAACAACCTCCATCACTTGCCTTTTGGGAATTCATGAACTTCATTTCAGACTTGATATAAGTATTTGATCAAAAAGCATCTGCATTCTCTGCCAGTTGAAAGACAAAGACAAAGATCTCATGGCCTTCAATTGAGATCAGAGAAACATGTGTCTAAATCTAGCAAATTACTACAAGTTCTGTAAGTGACAATGAACTTGCTTTGTTCTGCATAGTAAGCTGATTATAGAATGGTATGTTGATTGGGAATATACAAGACATTTATCCTGACTGAACAGGTAGTAGATTATCATGGGCCATGAAATTGCACACCATGTGTATAGCATTGGACTATGATGATCACTCTTGTCAAGAATATTATCCAGTATCTCCCTGTCCTCCATAGCCACCTCTCATGTTATTCAAAGACTGTGCAATAGCCATGACATACCTGTAACCTTGTTTTATTAACCATATCATCAATGCATGAATCTGGATCTAGTGTACTAATTGACTATTTTCAAGATATATTAATTTCCTGAGTAGCGTTAGCAGATGAATTTATGTAAACTCATTTTAAATTCTGAATCATTTGATCCTGGGCTGCATGTAGCACTCAATGCTTTATTTGTAAAGATTATATATTGGGAATTTCCAATGACCAAGACTGATCACATGGCCAATTTGTCTGATTCCAATGCAAGGGCTGTATAAACTGCATACAGTGTATTTGCCAAATGTCCATGTCCATGAACCCTTTATTAGAGAGTAAGGGTGCAGGGGGGTTGAGCTTGAGCTCTGTGGCTTTAGAAAAAGACATCCTTTCAAAGGCTTCTATAACTTCCTGGGGTTCAGGTGGATCTAAGGGGTTGCTAGGGAAGAAAATTCTCCTGGACTGCAGCTGGGATATTGGCAATGGAGGGGTCAGCACCCAAGGAATGGATGCAGAGTGGGAGAGATGGTGGGCTAGGTTGAGAGCAACTTCTGTGTCTTCCTCAGTAGATAGGAAGTCATCCTCATCAGAGGGGGTCCAGTCATGAGGAAGTGACTTGGAATTAGAGGGGTCATTGGGGCAGGAGCACCAACAAGTATCAATAGGGGGCCTTGAAGGAATGGTGGCTTACCAGGTGATAGCTGACAGGGAAGCTAGACCTTTTGTTATGACTACCTCAGATAGAGGATAGGCATAGCCCCTAAAGAGGATCTAGGATACTAAGGATGAAGGAGAGCAGGGCAAGCTGCTCTACAAGGATGAAGTACAGGGGTTCTGGGAGAACAAGATTTTCTACTTGTCCTATCTCAACGATCTAACATTGATGAGGAGACTTCCTTGAAGATCTAATGTCTCAAGGTGAACAAGAGGTTCTCTTAGAACAGTGTGGCCTCAAGAGTGCCACAAAGTCTCAAAGAGCAAGGAGTTCCCAGTGAGGGACTAAGACAAGGGACTAGGGGTGGAGCAAAGACCAGTGTATTGAGGTACATGAAGGGGAGGTCTAGCTTAGAGACACAAGTACAGGAAAGATAAGTTTATATAGGCTAGGATGGAGTCGCTGATGAAGCAAATGGAATTGCATAGAATGCGATGGAGATCAGATGATGAGTCAGGGTATTATAGTCAGCAATGAAATGAAAAGAACATCCAGATTAGGACTTAACATCCATGCATTTGTAAGCAATAAGGAAAAAGGGGCTGATCGTAACATAAATCATCATGTGGTCAATTGTGAGTGTAACTAGCTTTACACTTTAATTAGGTTTGACTGATGCATCAGTCAAGCCTAATACTTGACCTGTATAACATGAATAGTGCATTACTACTATGGTCTGCCTGTATTAACAGAGCACAAGACCTAGTGTTCAATTCACAGAATCTCAACAAAGAGAAAACCAAATACCTATGGGTGGAGGCATGATCACACCTCTTCCAGTGATATCCGACTTACTCTGACTGGAATAAGTCATATTTTGTAGCTATCTGTCAAGGTGAAACAAGAAAATAGTGAGACAGTGTATCAAAGAAAATGGTCATGTCAAAAGGATGTAACAGATGCCAAAGGCATGTGCAAGCATGTAAGGGACAGTATATGACTGTCATATCCCATCCCAACCCCAATTTCCATACCTATGAACTCTTCTATGTTACCTCTGACTCTGACATCCTCATCTCTGGTTTCCTTCAAAGGACTCCATTTTGTCTCTCATTAGACCTCTGATACTGGAACCTCTTCCCCCATTGGACCTATTATGATTGGTCAGAATATTATATCCTTTTATGCTTGTTTCATTCTCTAGCCCTATGAACATTTCTATGTTACTCCTATGTTACATTCAACATTCTCTCATTCTATGTACATCACCCCTTGGCACCCTATGATCTCTGACCATTACTGTACCTTTACATACATATGGTCTCCTTCATGCTCTGATCTGGACTCTGATCTGACCTCATAGTATACAAGTGCTGTAATCTCCTCCTGTATTCTTTCATTTGAATATTGTTACATCAATTCCCACTCCTCTAACTCTGTCTAATTCCAACAAAGTTCTCCTCTCTCCTATATCCTCTTTACTATATTCCTTCCAACTCTGAAATGAGGACCCAACAGTAAGCAAGGGCATGACACATATGTTTTGCCCCAAGTCCTCACCTCCACAACCCCTTATCTCCATTCTGTTATACCTTTGTTACCTCCATATATCACTCTGCCCCATCTCTGTTGGACCACCAGTCCATCAAGTATCCTTTCTCCCTGGAGTTAACCATTATCCCTTGGACCTCCTTCAAATGGAGCACCAGAGAAGTATGAATCATGACAGTATATTTGAACTGCCTCTTGCTTTACTGTCCTTACAACCTCTGACATGTCATTCACATTGAAGATATCTTTCTCAAAGGTTGCAATGACAACCCCCACTCTTTTCTCAATGTCATCACTCATGTTCTCTCTGATGGCATCATCTCTTATGCTTACTCTGATAGCTCTGATCATCTTGAGATACAACCCCCATTCCTCCATCCCACCTCCTGCATTGAGACCACATCTCCTAGTCTATTCTATATTATTGTGTTGCATGCATCCTTCACTCACACTTTAATGCATCTCCAGATCTTGTACTTGATCCTTGGATATTATCCTTAGAAACACAACTTATGCAACCTCTGTAACCTCAGAAGTTGCATTGCTCCTTTCCCACTTCTCTCCTCTCCTCAAACACACCCATTCTTTCTCTACCTCTGATGTTATCACCCCTGTATATCTTACCTCTTGTTTGGACGTCCTTCAACTCCTCATGACTTCTGACCTCCTTTTACCACCTCCACCTTCTCCAACAATATCACACCCTTCTCTGATCCTCTGATTCCTTGACAGCATCATTTCTGACATTTTGACAACATCTCTGATGTGTTCCCTCAAAGAACCATCATCTCTGATATCCTCACACCACCTCCTACATCCTCTATAACCCTTTGGTGTCATTCTTGTTCTTCATTTTTCATTAAATTCCTTCCACTTTACCCACTCAGGTGAAATCACCTCTGATGCAATCTGCATAACTCTTGTTGGATTTCCAAAACATGCTAGTGCCAATTCCTGCTTGCTCACCCATATGGTCTATTAACTATGGGTATCAAAAAGCATCTATACTGGACTTCTGTGAAAGGAATGCCAGCACTGATGTGCTAACTTTTGTGTCTTCAGAATCAACCTCACTCCCCTCTCTTCCTCTGAATACCAGCAATCCTCCTCAGGCTTACATTGGCCTAGCCAGCCAACTCCCAAATGACAACCTTCAATCTACCTCAAAATTGCCTTGAGTTCCTCAGACCTTACAGTCTCCTCTCCATGCTTGCACTCAGCACTTGCAACACTTCTCTCCTTATCTCTGCTTTCCCTCTGATATCTCTTCAGTTTTCCACTATTCAACCTCTGATGTTCCATTATCTTAATCTGATTACCAGGAATGCTATAGGAGCACTCAAATCAGTCCTCTTGAATGTGTAGATGCTCAACCTCCCTCAGTTGGCTCTTTTCAAACCTCCTGCTCTCCAATTCTCTATCTCCTCCTTTTCTTTGGCCTGGAGTTGCTGTGCATAGAAGTTGAGACCATGCCTTCTGTTTATTTATGGAGTGAATGTCTTAGATCCCACTTTCTCTGAGCCTCTGAGCCTCCATCTCCTCTTTATTTTCTACCTCTGATTCATCTTTGATTCATCTGTCTCCTCTCCTCTCTCACCTCCAGTCCTTGGATTTTAGTTGCTGTGTGTCAAAAGTCAATTTAGTTCCTTTTGTTCATTTGCAGGGCTACTCCTTGGATTTGATCATCCAACCTCCCCCAAGTCCTCCACTCTGATTATCCTTGTTTCTTCTTCAACTATCCCTGAGTGCTCTGATCATCTTTGCATGCCTCCATGCTGCCTTTAGCATTGAATGTCAGTACAACTACCCTCCTCCTGTTCCTCTTTTGGACATTGATCTAAAAGAGAGGGATAAGGGACTGTGCTCATGATTACAACAACTGCCTTATGACTTCAAAATGCTTGCTTCATCCCCCTGGAGTTTACAATCCACTACTCTGATGATCTGAAATTTCCTCTGTCTTTTCTTCCTTTTGCATTGCACTTCTGATCTGTTTCCTTGTCACATCCCTTGTCCTTGTCCTCTTCTTCTGTTCTTTCTATCCCTGGTTCTAGTTGCTGTGCTCAAAAGTTGAGTAAATCCATTAATTTACTTGCAGAACCATTCCTCAGACCCTGACCCCCTCTCAACTCCTGACCTTCAACTTCCTTCCATGCCTTGAATCAACCTTCAATATCCTCTTTCCTGACTTTTACACCTTCAACCTCTTGATTTCTGATTTTTCCCTCACCTAGCATGACTTTCATACCCTTATCTTCCTGACCTCCAAATCCCTGATTTTCTGTATCTCTGAATCCACTCTCCTTATTTTTTTGACCTTCCCCAACCTTCATCCTTGTTTTCACAATGCTTCACTTTGATTATCAAGTGTGACTCCACTTCTTATGACAGACCTCAAGTCTTGAAGCCTCACACTTTGTCATCATTTGAAGCTGCATAGGCATCTTTCTCCCCCTCACTCCCTCTGACCATGCTAGTACATTCTTGCCACCTTTGTCAGCTAACTTTGACTCATCCATGTATCTCTGCTTTGCTCTTTTGACTGATTTCAGCACCTTTAGCACTCATCAACAGAATAATTGGCCAGCATTCCATTCCTTTCTGCTCCCACATTCTGACCTTAAATATTCTTTGACCAATTGAGCTCAAACTCTGCCCTCTTTGCATTGTCTCTGAATGGAGGCACTGTTTGCTTAACAATGAGGACTTGAACACTTTCCTTTCCAATATTCTCTGTCTTCAATTAACCCCCTTCCCATTTTTTCCTCTGACCCATAATGGAATAGTATTGCTGCCTTCTATACACATCATTCCAACTCCCCTGCCTTTTCTCAATCCCCTTACATAGAATTCCTTCGAGTGCCCTGACATTCATTCTGTTACTCCCTTGACATTTGGTCATTGGTTGCTACATGCCTGACTTTGTTGTTTCTCCTCCACTTCTAATGTTTCCTTTGCAAGCATCCTTCTTATCCCACCTTTGCTCACCTCCAACACTCCTCAGCCTTGTCAATACCCACCTCCATTCCTTTTAGATTGTTCTCTGAAACTCCTACCCTCCATCCCATTTGTTGAAAATCCTCTGATTGGTAAATTCATTACAAAAGACTATTTTCCTAACTATCATCTCTGCTTTCCTCTGTCTTCTTTGAATTCCTTTCAGGACCTTGCAGAATCTGCTCTGACACCCCTGACATACCTCCAAATGATCTTCCTTTCTCTTCTAAATCTCTTCTTTTTCCTCCAAAATCTCTTCATTGTGCATATGAGACATTGGGAAGTCTTCTCTATAAGGAAGGAGGGGGGGAGGGAGGGGGATAAGGACTCTGCTTACTCATCACTGACCTAGCAAAGCTCATGAAGTACCTCTGAGATCTACCTGAGTCACTCTGATTACTTCTGATCCCAACTCTGTAATGTTCTGCTGATCAGTTTCATCTCCTATCCATGACAAGCCTCTCTCCCTTCATCCTAACTCATGGCCAATCCATCATCCTGAATGTCTCCCTCCAACCCCATTTCCTCTACCTCCAAATATCTTCTCTCTTCTTTGAATATCCCTTGAGTTCCTCTGTCATTTCTAATGACACCTCCAATACCTTTCCTTATATCTCCAATACAGTTTTCACTTCCTTCTCATACCTCCAAAACCAACATCTAGTCTTCCATTAAAATATAGTAGTTACATCACTCTCTTTTACTCAACTTGAAACATTTACAAAACCTTCAAAAACATCTGATACTTACATCTCTCCATTACCTTACTCATCCTTCATTTCATCCTGAACCTTGTTTATACATTGACAAAAAAGAAAAAAGAATTGTATTTATGCTATCTATACTTCCCCTTCAACTTCCTCCTCACCTTCATCTCCCTTCTCCTCACCTCCATCCTCATCTCTGCCCTCAACCTCATTCCCTCTATCCTCTCCATTGTTTCTGAACATATTCTCTTCATTCTCTTCCTTCTTCACATCTTCCTCTTCATCCTCCTCTGTTCCAATACTCATCACCCTCATCTCTCTTAACCCTGTCTGCACCTTCTTTTTGGTGTGCTCCACCCTTCCATCCTCCTTCTGCTCCCCCTGCTCCCTCCTCATTCCATGAAGCTCCTTCTGAGCCCTGGTTGCTGTCTCTGTAATTACCCTAAGATGACCTGCAATCTCCTGAAGCACTCCTAGGAGTGCTTTGTCAACCCTGTCTGTCCCTCTGCTTGTCCTCAACAGCTCCACTGCAATCTTGATCATGGGCCTTGCCCACTTCTTCTTCTTCCCACTTCTCAGCAACTCCAGCATCTCCATTCCATCCTCTGATCTTGTGCAGGTGATGTGTGCTCTTGCACACACCATGCATGCTGTCCCTTTCGACTCTGATAATGGTGGTATGCAGACCATGCCCTTTCTGTGGCACCAGTCACACCCCTTGATCTTCTGCTTCCTCTGCTTCCTTTTGAACCTGGTCTGCTCCTCTGCATCTGATCTGAGCTCAATTGGGTCCTCCTGATCCTTCATCAGCCCCATTGATACTCTAAATGTGCCATACACCTGATCAGTGGTGGCCTGGTCCTTCCCCTTTCCTGCCTCCCTTGCTCTCCACTCCCTCACCTTGTTGTGTCTCCTTTTTGCCTTGGTAAGCACCAGCTCCATCTTGCAGCACTCCACCACTTGTCACTTTTTGTGCTTCTCATGCTGCCTCTGTTTCCTTTCCTACCTCCACCTGCTTCTTTCACTCATGCTCTTCACACTCCTTTGCTCTCATTTCTCTGCCTCACACCTCTGATGTGCCACCCACTCTTGCTCACACCTCTGTTGTGCTGTGGTAAGCTGCTTCTGCAGCTTTCTCACCTCATCACCAGATGAACTTGCTTCATGGCTGCTGGACATGATAGTTGTGGATGAAAGACAAGTTGATCTGTGAACATGTCTTATACACAGTACCATAAAGCTCAAACTCCACCAGGCACTCCCAAGTTTCCACTGGATCAACAAAGTCCATTGTTCACTGAACAATAGTGAATCCTATGCTTTGACCTTTGGGTCTCAAAGGCTCAGCCCTAATTGGGGGGCACTGTCATATCCCATCCCAACCCCAATCCCCATACCTTCAAACTCCTCTATGTTACCTCTGACTCTGACATCCTCATCTCTGGTCTCCTCTGAAGGACTCTATCCTGCCTCTCATTGAACCTCCAATATTGGAACCCCTTCTCCCATTGGACCCATCATGATTAGTCTGAATCTTATGTCCTTTTATGCTTGTTCCATCCCCTAGCTCTATAAACATTCCTATGTTACTCCTATATTATATTCGATGTTCCCTCATCCTATGTATATCGCCTCTTGGTACCCTATGATCTCTGATCATTACTGTACCTTTACATATGGTCTCCTCCATTCTCTGTTCTTGACTTCAATCTGACCTTGTAGTATATAAGTACTATAATCTCCTCTTGTATTCTTTAGTTCAAATATTGTTACATTGAGTCCCACTTCTCTAACTCCATCTGATTCCAATGAAATTCCTCTCTCTTCTATATCCTCTTCACTATGTCCCTCCCAACTCTGAAATGAGGACCTGACAGTAAGCAAGGGCATAACACATATGTTCTGTCTCAAGTCCTTACCCCCACAACCCCTTATCTCTGTTTTGTTATGCCTTTGTCACCTCTGTATGTTGCTCTGCCCCATTTCTGTCAGACCTCCAGTCCAT
Organism: Pulveroboletus cf. aberrans; assembly: GCA_038094155.1. Classification (NCBI taxonomy): domain Eukaryota; kingdom Fungi; phylum Basidiomycota; class Agaricomycetes; order Boletales; family Boletaceae; genus Pulveroboletus; species Pulveroboletus cf. aberrans. Next base: position 15,078 of record JBBPTO010000148.1, on the reverse strand, counting down.
CAAGTGTCCTTTCACCTTGGAGTTGACCATTATCTCTTGGACCTCCATTAAACAGAGCACCAGAGGAGTATGGATCATGACAATGAGTTGCCTAATGAGTATTGGTTTGATCCAAGGCCAACCTGTCAACTCCATGTCAGAGCTGTTTTTTTTTAATTCCATTTGTATCCATTGGGGTACTATACCCTATATAGGACATTACTGCTCTTGGTAGGAATAGAGCACCCTTGCACTGCCACTTTTCAGACCTTGCAGATGCCCCAATGGCCAGGCTTAAGGCCCCCATCAGTCCAATCATTCCCTCCAGTCATTTTAGATGCACAGTTCTTCTAATCAGTGCCCTACCATGGTGGTAGCTCACATTTGTGTTTTCAATATCTATCAAATCTCTTCTGGATGGCCCTGTTTTGGTACCTCTCCATTAGTGATCAGATATGATAGGATTAGGGATGTTAGAGCTGTTACCTCCACACCAGAGTTGGTTCAAGGGTGTCAGAGAAGTCTAGAGGAAGATTGGAGATCATGACTCCCACTTGAGCATAGCCATAGTTCTGTAGCTCTGATGAACTTCCAATGTTGGTCCCTAGCCAAGGGCTTGGTGGGAATGTCAGTGACCATATCCTCAATAGGCATGTATTGGATCATTGCCTCTCTCTTTGCAATGAGATCATCTTGGACATAGTGATACTTCTGTTGGATGTATTTGATCCAAGCATGGAATTGAGGATTGTGGGATAGAATGATGGCAGCTCGGTTGTTGCAGTGGAGGATGGTAGGTACCTTCTGTGAACATTCAAGCTCTCTGAAGAAACTTTGGAGCCAAGTGAAATGCTGTCAGGCAGCACTAGGTCTGATGTACTCCAACTCCACAGTGGAGAGTGCCACCATGCTTTGCAATTTGCTGGACTATGAAATGGCCCCTCAACTGCTGAGAAATATGTAACCAGACATTGACCATGAATTGTTTGGGTTTTGCAACCACCCAGGATCAGAGTATTCATGAAAGTCTATGTCAAGTCCTACATTTACTCTGTTGAATCAGACCTTCATGTCCACTGTACCTCAGACATACTGGCAGACATACTGAGCACTCTTTTGGCTTCTTCTAGTAACATCATTTTGGTGCTGCACTGAATCTACTGAGTATCCCAACCATGAAGGCCAAGTCCAGTTATGTTCAAGCATTAGGTACATAAGTGATCTGATGACTGAAAGGTGGGATATTTCCTTATCATTTATGGTGCATTTCAGAACTATGAAGTCATTGTCAAAATCAGTGGCAGATAAGGAGGTTCCATGGAACATGAGCATTCAGATGGAATCAGAGTTAAACATTCCTATTTATAGCAGGACTTCTTGAGCATATTGGGATTGCAGCAGAGAGATGGTTCACAGCTTCTGATCCCTCTGAATCTCAATTCTGAGGAGGTATTGTGCTTTTCCAAGATCATGCATTTTGAATGCAGACAACAACATTGATTTTACAGAGTTCATGTAACTCCATGTGGAGGCTGTGAGAAGAAGGTCATTGTCATATCCCATCCCAACTCTAATATCCATACCTCTGAACTCCCCTCTGATACTCACTATGCCACCTCTGACTTCAACTCCCACATCTCTGGTCTCCTTTGATGAACTCTGTCCTATCACTCATTGGACATCCAATACTGGAACCCCTTCCTCCATCAGACCAATTATGATTGGCCTGGATTTTGTTTCCTCTTATGTTCACTCCATTCCTCTGATCTATGTTCCATTCCTATGATTATTCCTGTGTTACATTCCATTCTCTAATCCTATGTACATCACCCCTTGGCCCCCTATGATCTCCAACCATTATTGTACCTTTACATATGGTCTCCTCCATTCTCTGTTCTGGACTCCGATCCAACTATGTAGTATATAAACTCCTGTAATTCCCTCCGTATTCCTCAGTTTGAATATTAATGTTTCTTAATGTTTCTTGAAGTCTTTCAATGATGTTTCCACTCCTCTAACTCTGTCCAATTTCAATGAAGTTTCCCTTCTTCCTTTATTTCCTTCACTTGTCCCTTCCGTCTTTGAAATGAGGACCTAACAGTAGGTGAGGGCATGACACAAGTCCTGTGCCAAGTCCTCACCCCCATAACCCCTTATCTCCGCCCCATTCTACCTTTGTCACCTTCACATGTTGCCCTGTTCCATCTCTGTCAGACCTTCGGCCCTTCCAGCATCCTTTTGCCCTGGAGTTGACCAATACTCCTTGGACCTCTGTCAGATGAAGCCCTGGAGGAGTTTTGCATCCTGATAGTCATTGTCATATACAACAAGGAAACAGACCTGACTGGAGTCATGGATAACATATAGACAGATCTCAGCATTGAAATGAATGAAGCCTAACTCTTTTAGCTGTTTATTCAAGGTCTTGTTTCAAGTTCAACCCACTTGCTTCAATCTATAAAGCAATTATTTGAGCTTTCAACAATGTTCTGAAGGAATCAGAACTCCATTCAAAGGAAGCAAATACAGCTTCTCTTTGAGTTTCCCATTTAAATATGCAGTGGAGATGTTCATCTGATCCAATTCCAGATTGTACTTTGCCATGAATGCTATGATGGTCTGGACCAAATCTAAGTTAGCCACCAAAGCAAATGCTTCATGGTAGTCAACTCCTTTCTGTGTGAATTCTTGAGCTATGATTTGGACCTTGTATCATTCTACCTTCCCATCCTGATCCTTCTTTATTGAGAACACTGGTTTGGATGTAATGGATTTTACTCTGTTAGAAATTGGAATGGTTTCATAGATGTGATTCAAATTTAGATTCAAAAGCTCTTCTTTGACAGAAGATTTCTACAGGTCCATGTCAGAGTGGGAATAGGCATCTGAAATTGATGTAGGAAGCATTTCTCTGATGCTTGCTTCTGCAGCTTGAGCAAATATGTGATTTCAAAGGTTATCCTTGGAAGTGAAGAATGCTCTGGGCATGTCATTCTGTTTTGAGGCATCCTCCAGTGCTCCATCAGGCAGAGCATTGGGCTGCTCCTATTGGGGTTTAGACTTCTGTGAGCTTTCTTCATTCAAGATATGCTAATAACCACAATTTCTGTCTGCAGGTTTATGAGCTCATATGCTCTGACATACTCTGGCTACAAGGTGCACAGAGGAAGGATATCAGACATGAGGCAGCTGCTCTGCTCTGATTTGAGAAGTTTAAATCAGTGCTTCCACCTCATCTTTCAAATCCTTTAGAGCTCCCACTGCTTCAGCATTGAGTTTATCTTTAGATTCAGGGGCAGCTGCTCTCACTGACCTTGAGGCATCCCCGTTGTCTCTGTTGTTGTTCTCCACATGCTTTGGTTGGTCTGGAATAAGTCCCTCTCACTGTCTGATGTGCATTGCTGATTTTCAGGGGAGTGCATCTGCATTGGAGATCTGCATGGACTCATAAAACGTTACATGGCAGCTCAAGATATGGTCCAGTGTTTGATGTCTAGTAGCTTGTATGACTACTGTCCATAGGTGTAGCTCACCATGATGCATCTCCTGGCATGTAATTGAAAATTTCCATTCTGTTTGTCTTTTGAAATAAGGGCATATGTGATGCTTCTGAAGGTGTAAAAGATGGTGCAATCAATGGTGCAATTGAACAGAGTTTGGTAAGGGTTTTTCCCTCCAAGTGTGGAGGTTGGGCTTCAAGCAGAGATGTATGTGACAGTTGCCATAGTGTCTGCCCAGAAGGACTTGGATAGTTTTAAATCCTCCAGCATTGAGTTCATGAGGGTGAAGAGAGTTTGATTCATTCACTCAGCTAGGCTGTTTTGCTCTGGAGTGTGTGGAGCAGATGTTTCATGTGAAGTTCTATTGAGATGAAGTTGGTGGTGAAACTTCTGGCTGGTGTATTCTCCACCTCTGTTGCTTCAGATGAACTGGATGTGTGTTGAGGAGCTCCTCCAATCCTATTTTGTATCAGAAGAAAGCTTGAACCTCCATTTTCAACTGGTTGTAGACTGTGACAATGTTGCTCCTTGTCAGAAAGTGGATCCAAGAGAAACCGGAGTAGTCATCAACAATAAGAAGCCAGTATCTGTACCCTCATGTGATTGGGGACTTATCAGAAATCTGATGTCCATATGGATGACCTGCAATGATTGTGTAGCCCACAGTTACTTCTGTGACTCAAACAGAAGCCCCTTCAGCCTTGCAACTCCAAGCATCTCCAGTAAGGGTGTCAATGCTGAGGAGCTGTCCATTTTTTACCATGTGTTGGATACATTGTATGGAGATGTGTTCAAGGCATCAGTGTAAGAGGTTTACATCTATGGAGGTGAGGGCAACATCTGGAGTTGGCATGGGGTGGATGTTTGCATGGTACAAGCCACCTTTGTGTGATCCCATTATGATCATTCTCTGATCCTTTTGTATATAGCAGGCACCAGAGTGCACTGGGAAGATGGTTGATAATCCAGTAGTAGAGAGGTGGTTTACAGAGATGAGGGATGTGTGGAACTCAAGAACCAGTAGAATGTTGCTTATTGATGTCTTGAATGGTTTTTGACTTACCTCTGAATAGAGTACAATGGTTCTGATGCCTACAGCAGACACTGTGGAGTTGTCTTTGAAGATAACTGGGCATGGAGGAAAAAGTGGTTTGTATGGTTTGAACCATTTTCAATGAGATACCATGTGCAACATGGCTTCAGAGTCAATGATGAGGCTTTTCTTTGTGTCATGTCAGAGTTTGGACAATATATAGGCTTGAATGTGTTCCATTAAGGATTCCAACACATGCTCCATAGCTACATTTGCTTGCTCTGACTTCTTTTTACCCACCTCTGGCATTTCACTGATCACATTCACCTTTTTCTTTTCTTTTTTCCACTTTCAGCCTTCTTTTTTGACCTTTGCAATCCAGTTTTGATACTCTTGACAGTTCTCAGTCCCATGTTCCTGGAATTGGTGGTGCTCACACCATGGGGCATCTTCAGAGTTCTGAACTCCAGAGGTTTGATTTGATGCCTTGTGTGCAGAGTTGAATGAACTGAAGGGGTTTAATTGAGCTTTCTCTGACACAACACAGATTTCAACATTGTCAAAGGTTAGTTTACTGTCTTTGACCATGTAGATAATTGTGGAGGTGAATGCATTTCAATCTGTGGACTTTGGAAGGGATTTTAGAAGAATGAAGGCAAGGACTTTGATGTCAATGGAAAAGTTCATGCCAGCAAGGCAATTTTTGAGGATTCAGAGCAAGGTGATGTGATTGAAAATGGCTGTGACACCATCCCACACTGTGGAGAAAAGTTGGCAAAAGGAGTAGAAGGCAATGATAAGGTTTGAGCATTCATAAAGGGCAATGATGGCATTCCAGAGTTCCTTGATGAAGGGTTTCGATGCAACCTTGATAAAGATGGTGTTATATATGTAGCAGAGAATGATGCCATGAGCCTTGAAGTCTCTTTTTCTCCATTTCCAGGCATTCTCTGTAGTTGAGGACATAGCTCTGATAGCAGAGGTAGTGGAGGTGGGAATGGAGATAATGGAGGTCAGAGCAGGGTTGACATCAATGCCAAGGATGATGTCCATGACCTTCTCCTCAAGGAGCTTGGCCTGGATACAGAATTTCCATATCTGAAAGTTGGAGTCACCAATGAAAGTTGGTATCAATGACTTGGAGATAGTAGTCAATGACATGTTTGATGTGACAAGTCAGGTGTGGTCCAATGTCTGATATTGTACCTGGATATGGAGGATCAACCTTTAACAGTTCCAATTTGGAGTAACTTAGAACAGTGCAGAGAAGTTTAGAAAGGTCATTTGGCTAGAGTGCTTCCACTATTATACACTAGCAGGGCTCATAACCTATCAACAATAAGTAAATGGCAGAAGTGCCCACTACATGAATTAGCTACAAAATGTAATGTAATAACAAAGGGGCTCACCTCAGCCACTGCCTAGGAGTGATGAAAACATGAGGGAGTTGCAGGACAAAGAGAAAAGTGAATATCTATGGGCAGAGGCACAATTGCACCTCCTCCAGTGATCTCTGACTTACTTTGACTGGAATAAGTCAGATTCTGTAGCTATCTGTCAAGGTAAAACAAGAAAATAGTGAGACAGTATATCAAAGAAAATGGTGATGTCAAAAAGGATGTGACAGATGTCAAAGGCATGTGCAAGTACATGTGTAAGGGACAGTACCTGACTGGCCTGATGAGTATTGGTTTGGTCTGAAGCCAACTCATCAACTCTATGTCAGAGCTGTTACCTCCATGCTGGTGTGTCAAAGTACAACTCTGGTACAACTCTGAGGGTGCTCTACCTTCTGTTTGTATATCCTCCACTCTATTTGCTCCAGAGTTGCATTTATCCATTTTGGGTAAATGTCTTGATGCATCATACCATTTTCTTAACACATTGTATGACTTCTGAAAGTCATACAACTTATTTCTTTTTGTCTGAATCATTTCTTTCTCATCTTGAGCTATTTCAAATACACTTTGCTTACCCTTGCTTAACTCTGGAGTTAGAATGCACACATATCACTTCACTATTTAATCCCTTTATTCTCTTCAACTCTCCTCAGTTGTGATTGCTCTCTTGAGCATCTGGCTGAGTACTGGGTATCTCTGTCCACACTATAGATCTTGACATGGAGTTGGTTCAAGAGCATCAAAGGAGTCTGGAGGAAGGTTGGAGATCATGAGGTTTTGACAAGAGAAATCATCAGATATCAAGAAAGGGCACACCAGCCTGCAGGACTTGCTAAGTGGGTTGGGTTGCTCCAGTGTGACTATAATAACACATCAGTTTGTTCATGTAGTTATCAATATGGTGGATGGCAAGAGGAATGAAAAAAGATGGGACAGCTGTGATGTCTAAGAATGCCATGGAATGGATATCCAGAATGAGTCTTTGACAAGGGTTTGAACATGCATGCCAGTGTGTGATATGGAAAAATAAATCACTGTCTTGAGCTGGCCTTAGATGATTAGCAGTGCACCACATGTCCACATCATGCCCTCAATTTCACATTGCTTCATGAGGTCATGAGGCATCATATTGACAGCATGTCTTCCCATTGCTCAGTGATCACCTCTCCTCTAAACACCTTGTACAGCACTTCCCTCATGTCCTTGACATAAACAAACCAGATTCCTGTATTGACACTCTCAGGAATATTCTCTTTGATGTGAGGGCAATTAGAAGCAGGTGTGAGGATTGTCTTGACACCTATTTGGTACACTGTAAGGATCTTCTCCTTCAGCCTGCCAACAGGAAGAACTTGATCCATGAGCAAGATTTTGCCAGTTGTGGCTGCCACAAAACAGTGTGTGTGAGTAACAGTATGCCAATTAGGCAACAGAAATGCTTTCCAATGTCTGAATTATCTACCTCTTTGTACAGTGACTCAAAAAGATCATTTGATTTGCCCATATCTCAGCAACAACACAATATTTTCTAATGATGTTAGAGAGTGAAATATGCCAAAATTATTTGTGCAGAAGATTCTATAGCCAGATTAAATGAAATGTTTGATTGTGCATGCTATAGAGATAAAATATGATAGGGGTGCTTTTTTGACCTCTGAAAATATTGATTTTTAGAACTTGCTCACACTGTGAAAAATGTAGTCCTTGATGAATCGAGTTAGGCTGAAAAAAGAAATATGAGTGTATTATGTTTTGTTCTTGAGATATGAGCCTTACAAAGTGGCTAATTTGGACTAATTTTACTGAAAAAGCCTAAAATCATCACTTTGTGGGGCTCATATCTTAGAAACAGATCAGATTACACTCACAATTCTTTTTGCAGCCTAAATTATTTCATCAAGGACTACATTTTTTACAGTGTGAGCAAGTTCTAAAAATCAATATTTTCAGGGGGTCAAAAAGGCACTCCTATCATATTTTATCTCTAGAGCATGCACAATCAAACATTTCATTTAATCTGGCTGGAGCATCTTCTGCATAACTAATTTCTGCATATTTCACTCTCTAACATCATTAGAAAATATTGTATTGTTGCTGAGATATGGGCAAATCAAATGTGTGCAATATTGTTTTGAGTCACTATAAATAGCAAGACAAAAGAGCTGTCTGGGTGCTGGGTTCTTCCTTGCAGATACTGCCCTTGAGCATACCAGTCATTGCCTAGATCTGTGATTATTAGCTTGAGTGCTGCTTTCTGGTATATCTACAAAAATTAGCCAAGAATCAGATGTTATCCTATGATGTCCACAAAAAGTCTGAACTTGATGATTTGCTTCTTTAGATTTCATACACCACTCTCATGGCAGTAATATTTGATAAGGACATCAACAGAAGATGAGTTAATGAGATCAGAACAACCTTCATACCTGGTTCCATAAATGTAGATTCTATGTTTCTGTGTTAGCAAAGTTGCACTATGCAAGCAGCAAGCAAACTTCTCAGTGCAACAATGTATTATATCATTTTATGCAACTGTCAAACAAGATTATTGCTGCTGCAAGTGGCATTTCTGAGTACAGAACAATCTCAAAAATCATATTGAAAGAAGAGTCCAGGCATTGATTCTATTTCAAGTAATGCATCTTCATTCTGTAGTCCATCATCCAGGTCCCTTTATGTTCAAGTCTTTCCCTATGTCAGAGTCTTTTCCCACATCCAAATCTTTCCCATGTCCAAGTCTTTCCTCATGTCCAAGTCTTCCCACTTCATATACTCAGAGATTGCCAGATATCCAAACTGAGGCTGGGCACTTAGACATTTCGTATAGGGCAACACTGTTTCTAAAATCTGTTGGAGGTATGCAAGGTCCCAGAGCATGTGCAAGAATACAGGATGGTTCTGCAAGAACACTCCTCTACATTGTAATCTTTGCAGACCTAGGCCAACAACCATCATTTTCTGTAACCTTCCCTGAGTGGGGATCTGATGATGAACTTTATCTGTGCATCTATGCTGCTGGTATCAAGACTACCACATATCCATTCTTTTTTTTTTGTTTCCTCCTTGCCAGCCAGATATCAATTCTTTCAAGTGATGAAACTTGTTACAATCAGCCTTACGATCAGCCCCTTTTTCCTCTTATCACTTACATACGCATGGGTGTCAGTCCCAATTCGGATGTTCTTTTCTTTTCACTGCTGACTACGATACCTTTACTCATCGTCTGATTTCCTTCGCATTCTATGCGATTCCATTTGCTTCGTCAGCGGTTCCATCCAGCCTATATAAACCCGTCTCTCTGTACTCGTACCGCTAAGCTAGACCTCCCTTTCGTATACCTCAATACACCGGGTCTTTGCTCCACTCCTCATCCTAGTCCCTCATCGGGAATCCTCTCTGCTCTTTGAGACTTCGTAGCGCTCTAGAGGCTACGCTGTTCTAAGGGAAACCTCTTGTTCACCTCGAGACGATCGATCTCAGAGGCAGTCTTCTCTTCGACTTTCGATCGTCGAGACAGAGCAAGCAGCAAAGCCTTGTTCACCTAGAATCCTTGCACTTCACCCTTGTAGAACGCCCAGCCACGTTCTCCTTGTCCTCGTAGACCTGCCTTGAAGGGCTGCACCTATCCTTACCCAGGGTAGTCATAACAAAAGGTCTAGCTTCCCTGTCGGCTACTATCCAGTAAGCCACCATTCCTCCCAGACCCCCCCTTGACACTCGTTGGTGCTCCCACCCCAATGAACCCTCTGACTCTGAGTTGGTCCCCTACGACTGAACACCTTCTGATGAGGACGACTTCTTACCCACCGAGGAGGAAACCCAAGTTGCTCTCGACCTAGCCCACCACCTCTCCCATTCTGCATCCATTCCTAGGGTGCCGACCCCCCCATCGCCAACATCCCAGCCGCAGTCTGGAAGAATCTTTTTCCCTAGCAACCCCCTTGACTTGCCCAAACCTCAGGAATTTATCCAAGCATATGAAGCTATGTCTTCCTTGAAGCCCACGGAGCTTAAGCTCAACCCCCCGGCCGCCTTTGACGGCGACACCACTAAATCCCAAGATTGGTTGGACACCGTCGCAACCTACCTCCTAGTCAACTCCGATGTTTACCGCACTGACGACAAGAAGGTCACCTTTGCGCTCTCATTCATGACCCTTAGGTCAGCACAAGTCTGGGCCAAAACCTTCAGAAGGAAGGCAGTCGTGGATAACTCTTTTGGGAAATGGTCTGACTTCGAAGAGAAATTCAAGAAGTCCTTCATCAGAGAAGACGAAGCCACCGATGCCCTGGCGTGGCTCTTCTCCGCACGGATGTATAAGGACAAGAAAGGACACTGGACACCGTCCATCGTAGATTTTAACGCTGAATTCCAAGCCCACGTGGCCAGACTCTCAGCTACTGACGACGTCCTCATCTCCTTCTATCAACTTGCCATCGCTATGCCCCTCTCCACTCAGATCCTTGCCATGGAGACTGTCCCCGATAAGAATGATGACTGGTACAAACGTGCCATCTCCTTCCAGAAACAGTGGGAGAGGGCCTCCCTCATCCGAGAAGCAAGGAAGGGGAAGACTACCCCCTCCTATGCCTACATCACCCCTAGTCCTAGACCTCCCCGAGACCCCGACACCATGGATGTCAACATCATATCCACTCCCTGTCCTCAGAAGCTCACTCCCGAAGAAAGGGAGCGCTGTCAAAAGAAAAACCTCTGCTTCAAGTGCCGAAAACCCGGACACTCCGTGTTCAAATGCAATGCCACCTTCGACAACACTCCCAGACCTTCCGTCAAAAAGACGACGAAGAAGGACCCCAAGGATCTTTCCACATTAAAAGAATGTGAGGAAGAAGATGAAGAAGTGGTCAGAAGGACTACTCACTTCTGCTCCCTGGATTTTTAAAACGGAGAACAGCCTCGACGTCTGCCACCTCCTACCCTGTATGTGTGCCTGTAACTGTATCTTGTATGATGAAATCTATGCAGATCCCCATTGAACTCATTGTACCATTGCACACTCTTAAAACCGTCGAGTCTCATGCTCTAATCGATAGTGGCGCAAACATTAACTATATCAACTGGGGATTCATTAGGAAGAACAAACTCCCCACGTTCCGACTCGAGAAACTGTTCCAAGTCTGCAACCTCGACATGTCGTCCAATAAGAAAGGCAAAGTATCGTTCTCCACCACGCTCTTTGTCAACATCGAAGGGATCATCAAAAAGGTCCTCTTCTACGTCATGGACTGCAGACGACAGAACGTCATCCTTGGATCGCCTTGGCTGAAGGCAGTCAACCCCCTCATAGATTGGTCGAAACAGACCTGCACCATCTCCGAATCCCTCAACGAGTCAAAAGACTTATACCAAGGACATGTCGCTGACCTCGAACGGCATAACAAATTCTACCCCACCTCCACCCTAAAAGAAACTATGGTTCATCGGGTCTATGACAAAAGGCTCTTTGACTATCTTCAGAAGGAAGTAAAGAGATGCAAAGATCCCTTTATCTCATCCTCCGAGGTAGCGGACGGTCCTTCCAGTCTAAGACTGATAGGGAGAGGAAAGGTTATGGACCTTGGTGGAAGAACTCACCAAGGGTAAATGGAGTATTGCAAGGTAGAGGGTCTTTAGAGGTAAGACAGAAGGAGGGGACTCGACTTGACTGTCTGAATTGGATGAAATTCTAACTAGAGAGCGACCATGAGGGAGCTCTCCCTAAATACTTTACAGGACTGTTTGTACCTGTATAGATCTCTATCGTATATGGATAGGTATGAGTCATAGAATATGACTGAATGACCGGAAATATCGGTAGCATATAGATACTAGCCAATGGCATAAGTATCTCGTTTCTATAGTGAATGATGAAACAATATAGGAGTGGAAATGACTGATGATTATACAATCATGATCTAGAACCTTGGTTATGTAATAAAAGAGCTGAAAGCGAATACCAAGTTTCAACAGGAAGAGGAATCCAGACTCGTAGGGATCGCTAAGAGGTACGCAGACCTCCACCAAGTAGCCCACTTCGGAACCTGCTTCACCCCATGTGGCAGCCTCAGACATCAGAGGTTTGTCAACAAAGTCACCGCTGCCATGGAACTCGCAGTCGCTGCCAATAAAGCCAAAAACAAGACGACGCTCCCCCCAGAATACGCTGAATTTTTGGATGTCTTCATGAAGGAAGCCTCCGATCACATACCTCCATCGCGACCCTAAGACCATGAGATCCACCTCGATGATTCCTTTGTTCCGAGAGTAGGGAAAGTCTACCCGCTATCCCCGGATGAGCAGAAGGCCACCAAGGATTTTATTCAAGAGAACCTCGACTGCGGAAAGATCCGCCCCTCCAACTCCCCCCAAGCCGCGCCCTTCTTCTTCGTCAAAAAGAAGGATGGCAAACTCCGTCCCTGTCAGGACTACTGATACCTGAATGAACACACAGTTCGGGATGCATACCCCCTCCCTCTCATATCCGATCTCATCGATAAGCTGAAAGATGTGAAGGTCTTCACCAAGTTTGACGTCCGATGGGAGTACAACAACATCAGAATCAAGGATGGCGACCAATGGAAGGCCACCTTCATCACTCACAAAGGACTATTCGAACCCCTCGTTATGTTCTTCGGACTTATGAACTCCCCCACCACGTTCCAATGATTCATGAACGACTCGTTTAGGGACATGATCGCTGAAGGATGGCTCGTTATCTACATGGATGACCTCCTTATCTTCTCCCCCGACCCTGAGCTCCACGAAGAATTGACCAAGCACATCCTGCAAAGGATGCAAGAACTCAACCTGCACTTAAAGCTCGAAAAGTGCACCTTTGCTGCTTCCGAGGTAGAATACCTTGGAATGATTGTAAAACCAGGACTAATCACCATGGACCCTGTAAAACTCGATGGGATTGCAGCATGGCCCACTCCAACTAAAGTCAAGGACGTCCATTCCTTCCTTGGATTCGCCAACTTCTATCGGTGATTCATAAACAATTACTCCTCTGTTGCCCACCCCCTGATAGATCTTACGAAGTAGAATCTCTCTTGGGACTGGACCCCTGTGTGCCAAAAAGCTTTCGACAAGCTGAAGGCTCTTTTTCTATCGAAACCAGTCCTCCATCTCCCTGACACCACTCGACCCTTCACCATCATGACAGATGCATCGAAGTTCGCCACTGGAGCAATCCTACTCCAGACTGACACCAATGGAGACTGGCACCCTTGTTCTTACCTCTCTCAGTCGTTCTCCCCTGCTGAGAGAAATTACAACATCTATGATCGTGAACTCCTCGCAATAATCTGAGCCCTAAAAGCCTGGAGACACTACCTCTCAGGCTCCCTCTTCCCCATCCAGGCATTCACTGACCATAAGAACTTGACATACTTTCGTCAACCTCAGAATCTGAATCATCGACAAGCACGATGGCTTCTTGACCTCGCAGACTTCGACCTGAAGATGGTCCATGTCTCCGGATCCCAACTTGCCGCCCCCGACGCACTCTCTTGCCGCCCTGACCTGATCTTCGACGAAGAGGATAACACAGGAACGACCCTACTCCCTGACTCCCTCTTCATTAATCTCATCGATTCCTTGCTAGCAGGCAAGCTTGCCTCATTCTCGTCCTCAGATCCCCTCATCCTCCAAGCTCTCCAAGCATTACAAGGAGAAGTATCCCCAGCATTCCACTCCCGCCTCTCAGATTGGTCCTACTCTGAAGGAGTTCTCTCATATAAAGGACAAATCTATGTTCCCCCCACCGACAACCTCAGACATGAGGTACTCACTCACTGCCATGACCACGAAACCGCCGGGCATTCCGGATATCTGAAAACACAACAACTTGTCTCCACAGAGTTTTGGTGGCCTGGACTTGCCCAATACGTAAGAAAGTACATAGAAGGCTATGCTGTTTGCCAATAAAATAAGGCAAACACCCACCCCACGGTCCCCCCGCTAACCCCAATTAAATCCTCCTGCACTCGCCCATTTCAGCAGATCTTGTGCAATCTCACCACGGATCTCCCCTCCTCCTCCAGCTTCAATTCTCTATTGGTCGTGGTCAACCACGGGCTTACTAAGAGGGTAATTCTCTGCCCCACTAAGAAAAACGTTATGGCAGAGGGCATAGCCACCCTCTTTTTCCACAAAGTCTTCCTCTGCTTCGGACTCTATGACAAGATTATCTCGGACTGAGGACCACAATTCGCCTCCTCCTTCACAAAAGAGCTAGGTCGTCTCTTGAACTACGACCTTTCCCTGTCCACTGCCTATCACCCCCAATCAGATGGTGAAACAGAACGTGTCAACCAGGAGGTTGAAACGTACCTTCGAATCTTCTGCAGCGCAAACCCTGATTCCTGGGCAGACCAGATTACTCACGCTGAATTCGTGCACAACCACTGCCCCCACTCTGTTACTGGCAAATTGCCGTTTTATCTCATGATGGGCTATGAACCCCACACCCTACCAATCATCCTCCCTGACTCCCCGCTCCCCGCCATCGACCTTAGACTAAAATCCCTGTCTGCAATGAGAGATGAAGCTCTTGCAGCCCACGAACTCGCATGCCAGGTCATGGCCTCGTGAAATAAATGCTCTTTCACCCCATTCTCGAAAGGAGATAAAGTCTGGCTAGAAGCCAAGAACCTCCGCCGATTGGTAGCTAACCCGAAGTTTGCACCAAAGAGGGAAGGACCCTTCATGATTACGAAGGTACTATCCCCAATGTAGGGAACGGTAGTTCCCTGTTCTCATATCCGGCGTATCCTGTACAATCCGGTTCCTCATATCCAATCCGATCCGTCCTCGTCCGTCACCCGTTGGTAAGTCAAACCTTCATTTTACTACACCGGACACTTTCGTTTGTACATCCGGTCGATCCGGTTCCGTCGATCCGGTCACCGGATACTTTGATCCGCCGATCCGGTTTTCAATCCGGTCGCGCTCTTTACTTGTATTTAGAGTCTCGGGTGTGCCCAGACTATAAAAACTGTGTTTCGCACGGAGCACAATATCTATCGATCCATCTATCTATCTATCTGCCATCTATCTTCCGTCCATCTCGAGTTCATTTCCTTCGTCATCATCAGTGATCCAGCCGTGTCTGTGATCATCATCTTCATCCTTCTGTCTTGATCTGTGAAGAATCAAGTCCTGT
>JBBPTO010000147.1:492-47098 GCA_038094155.1 Pulveroboletus cf. aberrans | reverse complement strand
GGTGTTGATGTCTTTCATGGAGTGTGAGAGATCGATGAGTTGAATGGAGATCCTCATAGATTGCTTGTCTCTAGCATTTACAAGTACATTCACACTAAAGTGGAAGGGGAAGTCATGTGTCAGTATAACTTCCCAATTCAAAAATCCATCATCCTGACCCTTTCTATGGTGGTCTTCCTTGGCTCATCATCATCATCATCATCAATCTCCTGGAGTTTGAGAAGATCAGAGGGAATGTTGACACTGGTCACTTTCTTGACCTGCAGTGTAGGGGTGGAAGGGTAGATGGGAAAAGAGTGGGAGCCATGCCCCTTCTTGTGGCATCTGAAGCAAAGGTTCTCCTTTTGGCATTGTTCCTGTTCTTTGGAAGTTAGCTTTGGGAGGTGGATGACATCAACATCCATAGCATTGGGGTCTCTAGCATGTCTGGGGGTCAGTTTGGTGTACTGATGGGTCTGGGTGGTGGAGATTCTGTGATGTTGGTGAGCAACTGCATCTCCCTCATTCTACTGCACCTTAAAGTGAGGGGACTGAGTGGTCCATTTCTCAATGATAGTAGGGACAGTATCCATGGAGTTGATCCTCCTTATGTGGGCAACTGGAATCCTGACCTGGAAGAACTGGATCAAGGTTTGGTGGGTGGTGGCACTGGTGGCAAGTGGGGGATAGGTAAAGCCAGCCTTTTCAATGTGGAGAAGGAACTTTGTGATATAGTCATTGAGTTGAGTGATCTTCTCGATGCAGTGAGAAGCAAGCCAGAATAGAGCAGCCTGTTCAGTGTTGCTCCAATTGAAGGCAGCTTTGAACTCCTTGATGAACTCCTTGAGGGTACCAAAGTCATCAGTCTTGAGGGCTTTGAAACACTTGAACTTGGCCCATTGCTTGGCAGGGCCTTCAATCATATATAAAATGTCAAAATGCAACACAAAGAAAGAAAGTGAAGGAATGATTGGTTTATCCCAGGGGAATTGCAGGTAGGAATGCAACTGCAGGGCTTACAGGACTCCTTGGTAGTCATTCTAGAAGAGCTCCTAATGCTTCAGACATGGCTGATGAGTACAGGACTTGATTCTTCTAGGATCAAGAGAGAAAGAGAGGAGAAAAGAGCTTCAGATACAACTGGATTGATGAGGACAGAAGACTCAGACTCAAGCTGAGTGATAGATGATTGATTAAATGTGTGCGAAACACAACTTTTATAGTCTGGGCATGCCTGAGACTCTAAATAAACATAAAGAAGGGAAAAGAAGGGAGCATCTAGTACATAGCATCCAGTACACTATATAGTAGGAGTCAATCCAGTAGATGGACCAGATCGAACAGAAACAGATACAGGGAAATGAATATATATGAGTAGAGCAGACTGGAACCAGATTGAACATGGATGGACATGGATGCTTGATGACTTGACAATGACCTAGTGAAAGTCAAATAGATGTAGAATGACCAGATATGGACCTAAGGAGCAATGGCTCCTTATAGCAGTAGGGATAAATGGTGGCTTACATGATAGTAGCCAGGTATGAGGAGAGAGTCTAGTCTTTTGTTACATTCAACCTAGACAGGGGCAGACATAGAACCTTTAGGGCTTCAGACTTAACCATGGATGAAGGTGGTGACATTTGACAAAAGCAAGACATCCAAGGGGCCTTCCTACTAATGAGGTTCGGTGGTGAAGGGTGCTACTGAGTGAATGGTGAACAAGGAGTCTGCCTACTATCAAGGACAGATGATGAGGACTTCCCTTTGAAGGGTGGTACACAAGGGGATCTCTAGATGAGGTCAACAAAGGAGACTTCCCACTTAAGGGTGGTTCTCAGTGACAAAGAGCAAGAAGATATTAAGGCTACCCTTAGGCCTGTATCATGGAGTGGAAACACCAATGTATTCCAGAGGCAATAGTACAAAGTGGAAGGTAAAAGGAACAGAGAAAGGTAAGACTAGACTAAGGTTTGCATATGAAACGATGTGGGTTTATATATGTAAGAGAATAGGATTTAGGGTAGGCATGGAATGTAGCAGAATGTGAAGGAAGGAATTGCTAACTGAGCAAATGAAATCACATGAAATATGATGGAAATGGAGGGTGAGTCAAGGTATCATAGTCAGCGATGAAAAGAAAAGAACATTGAAGTTGGAACTTATACCCATGCATGTGTAAGCAATAAGTAAAGAAAAGGACCAATCATAACAAAGATCAGTTATTCCTCTAGATTTTGACCCTAGTACTTAGTGGTATCGTCCATCTCTATCTCTGCCATCAATACAGATAATTTGGATGCTGCTCATAATGTAAATACACCATACAGGCAGTCTGGCAGAATGCTCAAGGTTTCAAAAAATGCAAATGCAAATCCTTATTTTTTTTGCTATCAGTCATCATGGAAAAGACCCTTCCACTCCCTCTGGTTCAACTGGCACTAATACCAATCAGTTCCATGCAGTTTTTGTTAAGTTATTCTCAACTAAACATGTATGTTTTTTTTGGTTGTATTTTTTCTTACACTGCCAACATTCATGAAAAGATCAATATCTGAAAAGGGCAGTAATTTCCAGTGAAAAATAACTTGTTGGAAATCAAGTCATAGCCATGCAGGAATCCACAGAATCAAGTAGAGTGGCTACCATTACTCAAATTACAAAAATAGTAGATTGCTACTGTACCAGTATGTTATAGGACTAATCAAAGAATTTTAAGATTTTCTCCATCAATCTTTAGACTGGAATCATGGAGTATGTGTTGCATGTACATATTATCCATATATCTTGGTATAGCATCATCACAACTGTAGTATCTACTTGAAACAATTCATTTTGACCTTACTAGACTCATTGTGTTCTATGGGTTTCCATGCACTTCTACTCATATCATATCTATCCCTCTCATTCCATTTCTATCTATCTTGGTCTTGGTTACCTCTGCTTGTCACAACCTCTATCCTCTACATGTAGCTTCCAGCTGCCATCTTGCATTGTTGGCCTGTAGCAGGTGTCAGTGGGATGAATCTCCATATTTTACCTTTCAATTAATGTGACACAAGTGAGGCCAAGAATGGCAATGCAAGGGGGCACTTGTTGTGTAGATCTGTGGTATTTACCCTGTGAATGATGAGCACTGCCTATCTGGCCCAATTGAACAGATGATCAAATGCAAGCCTGACTCACCCAGCAATCTTTGTATGAATTAGCCTGTCATTCAACCCCTTCTTTTCTTTCCTGCTGTCAGGATGGGTTGATGAGGATGTCTGCTTGTCCAATGTGCAACAAGATGCTTGGTAGTCATGAGTCCAGCCAGATTTTTGGTGTTGAGCACAATTGAGTGCTTTCCTTCATACTGTCAGAGTTGTGCTGATGAACTCCTGTGCAACTCCAGAACTCCGGAGTTGTGTTGTGGGACCTTGGCTTTATCTCATGTGGTGCACCCTTGTTTCAAGTCTCAGTGGGTGGTCTCATATTTGTTGGAGGTTTGGAGGGTCAGAGTTGAGTTGTCTAGACTCAGAGGAGAGTGAAATTATCCATCAGAGTTCAGCAGAGAGCTGAGTGTCAAACTGGTCAAGGAAAGAGTACAATGAGTGCTCAATTCAATATTATGACTGGGATATGTACAGTGGAGATGGCTCAGTATATATACTATAGAGTGCACCAGATTTGTAACAGGTTTGTAACAGATGATTAATGAAATGGAGTCAGGAATCTATGAACCAGAGCTGTGCTGCACAGAGATGGGAAAAGATACAAAGGGTGAGACCTAATTAAATAAGAAACAAGGAAGTTATGTGAGATATGTATATACAGAGGTCCAGAGGTATGGAGGTGCATAATTGGTGAGTTAACACTAGAGGAAGGTGTGGAGTTGGTGCTCAGAGAACTGGGATTGTCATGGATATGACACATACAATGCATTGCTGGTCAACATGAATAAACAAAGTGCCATGGTGAGTGAGAATAAGACCCACAAACAGTGCTGGTGCCAACCTGGCAAATTATGAGAGCCAAAAGTCAACATGTCCAATGACAATGAATGTACAACTGTATGCCACACCTTGACCACCTTCAGTCTTCTCAGCACCATATTAACAAGTCAAGCATTGGTGGGAGCAAACCAGGTGCCAGTGGCATGAGGGGCAGACATCAATGCCCAATCAGGTTAGTTGCTTGGCTTCTGATCTTGGTGTCTATGAAATGTATGGAGACCCCCCAGGCATATACATTTCTTGAAGACATGCTTTCTGTTATCTGTGTTTTCATTGTTCCAGCCCAAATGAATGTCTGGTACACTTCAACATGCTACTATTTTTGTTGTCTGGGAGTGCATACACAGGTTGAACCACTGAAAAAACTCACAGAGCACATACTTGGTGAGTTCCGTGACATGTTGTCATGCTTCTTTACCTTGGAAGGCATTAGTCATTGTTGCTGATCCATGCTTATCGAACACTTCACATATTTTGAATAAGGTTGAAATTCTGTTATTGTCCCAAATTTAGGAAAAGTTACTCAATATTTTCAGTGAACTTGTCAGAGCTAAAACCCTAAGCTGGTCTGATAATCCAAGTCTGGATGTGACATGAAGGCATAATAAGTTCACAAAACAAGTTCACCTTTCATATTTATCTACAAATTCTGCCTCTACTACAGAATATGTGTGAGTGGGCCACTCAGAGGCTGGTAAGTGGACTACTTGGTGGACTGTTTATGTGTCATATCCCATCCTAACCTATCCTCACACCTCTGAACCATCCTCCAATACCCCCTATGCCACCTCCGACTCTGACTCCCTCATCTCTGGTCTCCTCCAAAGGACTCTGTTCCATCACCCATTGGACATCCAATACTGGAACCCTTCTCTGTCAGACCAATTATGATTGGTTCGGATCTTGTTTCCTCTTATGTTTGCTTCATTCCTCTGACCTATGTTCCATCCCTATGATCATTCCTGTGTTAAATTTCATTCTTATATCCTATGTACATTGCCCCTCGGTACCCTACAATCTCCAATCATTGTTGTACCTTTACATATGGTTTCTCCATTCTCTGTTCTGGACTCCGATCCTGCACGATCTGTGGGAAGGGGGGGGGGGGTGGAAATTCAATATGAAGGAGAAATTGAATCATGAATACAATGATTGCAGCCAGCAGTACCATGATGTAACATCTACTGAGGTGAGGATACTCACCATGAAGTCTACAGGCAATTTGACTCAATACCTTCCTAGACAAACATTTGTGAGCAGATGGCCAAGCTATCAGTCAAAGAGGCTATTAAAGTAAGTCTCTGATCTTGGGGCATGGTAGATTGCATTGTAATGATGTGCAGAGTGTGGCCATTGAGGGGATTACACAATATATCATCAAGATTACCTTGCAGACAAGAATTTGGTGAATGAGCACACAGCAGCTATAACAGGAGTGACCATCAATGTACAGAATCTGATACCATTGGATCCTGTGACATTAACCTCAGCATCACTTCTACCACTATGGCTAGTGAAACTTTGAGAGTACTTGCTCTCTTTGACCACAAGCTGTATGAGTGGACAAAGAATGTTTTTGCTCTAGTAGAGGGGCTAGATATACAAGGGGATCAGAAGATTGTACTGAAGGCACTAGAAGATGAATTGTTATGGTTGATGGACAACAGGCAGAAGATTGCACACCTAAACACTACAGGAAGTGAAGCAAGTGGGCTGCTTGGCACTGAATTAATCACAAACTCGGATCACAGGCATATCATATGGCATTGAAAGGCATCAAGATGACACTGGAGGCTCAAAGTCTGGAAGTCCTGGATCTAGAAAAACAGACAGCAAACATAGTGCACACAGATGAGGTATCTGAAATCATGTACATACCTTCACCCACTCATCAGAGGACGCTAGGTTATAAATCACACCTGGAATTTCATAATGCCAACCCAGTTGTTCTTCTACCCATGCTCATTGTACTTATTCTCAATATTTTTGATCACATCACACACCCTTGATGCAACACTTTGTTAGGCCTCTGAACCTTCTACTAGCCATGGTTCTCAGTAAATCCACTGTGGAAACAGGGAGTACTCAGACTGGAAGTGGGAGATTGGAACATATCCTTACTGACATACACACAATTCACAATAAGTTTGATCTCCATCCCTCTACTCATACATATGTGACATGCCTCTGCTGCTGCTGCACATACTCTCCTACATCAGACAAGGGGAAATAGAATCCCTACCCAGAGCATTGTACCTTCAAGATGTTTCGAGGGAGTAAACCCTGCAGACAGCTGTTTATGAGAATGAAAAAGGGTAGAGGAAAGAAGGTTACACAACTAATTAAACCATTTGTTGTTTAAGATTACAATGATTTCCCAGCAGGATTATTGAGTCAACCTGGAATGGAAGAAAATATGGAGCAGGGGAATCTACTGAATAAGAAGCATAAACTCTGGAATGTCAAGGATGAAATGGAAATAACAGAAATTCAGGGACCTGATGGTAAAATCTTCATGGATGGATTGAAAAGCAGTGACCTTTTACTAGTGTGGAGTCTATCCATCAATTGTTTTAACCCACAAGGAAATGTGACTTCTGGGAAGAAAAAATTAGTGAGCTCCATTGCAATAACTATCCATAACCTTCCTTCAAGTTTTTGATACAAAGTGGAAAATATCTACCTGGTGGGTATCATTCCAGGGCCATGAGATCCCTAATTAGAAGAGATAAATTACTTCCTTTGATCACTTTTTGACTGCTTCTTGAGGACCTGAAGGGCAGGGACCTGGTTTACAGAGACTGTTGCTCATGCTATGGATCACTTGATGTGATCCATAATTGCCCTAGCCATCACTGACTTGCCAGCTGCTTGCAAAATCAGTGGCTTTGCAGGTATATGTTGCAGCACCTTTGTGTCCTGTGTTGGCTGTTAAAATCAGATGTTGGAAATTTTGGAGAGTCAGAGAAAGATAAGAGGTGTGGTCCAAGGCAATATTCAGGTTAGGCTATCTACATACAAGGTCCATATGTTGAAGGGGCTGTGTATTAGTAACAGAGGGCTATGTAGATAAGGAAAATGAATCTCGAATAAGTAAGTGCTGGAGCTATGCTACATGGCATTGAAGGGAACAGAGAGGCAGGACTAAACTAAATAAGAAACAAGAGGAAATATAATGTCACATACATGAAGGTCCAGGGAAACAGAGTTACATATTGACTGAGATTGTTCTGGAGGAAGGTGTGGAGTTGTGTCAGAGACACTGGAGTTGTCATGCATATGACAGTATCTTCCTCTTAGGCTTGAACCTCTGAAGGCCTTTAGAGACTGGTGGTGTTGGGAGGTTTCAGAGTTTGAACTGGGGTATAAAGTTATGATGGAGTTGAAAACAGGGTTAATTCCAACCACTACCATCTATGATGAAATTGGCAACATCATGACTTGATCCAATGTTCACCTGGTGGAGTGCAAGGACAATGATGACAGGATGTGGAAGATGAGGGCTGCTGAGCAGAGGAGGTGGACAAAGGTTAAAAAGAAGGAGGAGATGTGGAGGAAGGCAGAGAAGGCACACAGGAGAGCAGAGAAGAAGGTGCATGTAAGAGCAGAGACAGAAACAAAGATACAGAGGTGAGCAGAGCAAGTGATGAGAAGGAAGGCAGAGAAGGCTGTCAGAAGACAGGTGTGTTCACTGTTCAGTAACTCAAAGGGTGACTAATGGAGGCAGAAGGAGCCAGCAAAGATGGGGCAGAGCTCCAGGATAGGAAAGGAGAGGGCAGCAGAGGTCCTTAAGGACTGCCAGAGTTGTGGAAAGCAAGGGCTCAAGTGCATCCTCAGGCCTGGTAAGCCAACTTTGTACATGGGCTGCCATGAAGTGAAGGTGAGGTGTGAGAGGCCAGGCAAAGAGGGCAGAGGAATTGGAGGAAGTAGAGCACACATGGAAGAAGATATGGCCAGAGGGGGCAGAGAGGAATGGGTCACAGTTCAGAATGGATGAAGCCCTTCTGAAGGTGCTTTCGAAGATTCAGGACATGATAATTTGTTAAAACTGTGCTTTTGACCACCAGAAGGCATTGTTGAGTGCTCTGGTACAACTAAAGGCAGAGAAGATTTACAGGGAGCTGGAGAAAACAGATGATCAGTGGGTAAATAACAGAAAGATAGCAGGGGAGTTGGCCAGATTGGCCAAGAAAGATGCAGCAGTATCAATAGAGGCAGAGAGATCAGAGGAAGTGGAGAAGGCAGAGAATGTAGGAATGGAGGGTGACATGGAGAATGAATAGTCAGTCCATCTTCAATCCTGCAAGTAGCCTTTGTTGAACATGTGCATGACTTGGCTAGAATGAGGAGATGACAAGGAAAAGAAAAGGCCTGAAAAAGGCTGGAGTGTGTTGAAGTGACAGAGGGGATCAGAGGTAAGGAGATAAAATGGGGTTGAATGGGGAAACAGGGGGCTGAGAGCAGAGTTAGGAGGAGAGATATGGGTTGAAAAGCACAGGAGTGGCTCCTATCCCCCTCTTAGGGTCAGCATTCCAGCATTGACAGGGAGAAGGTAAAGAACAGGGATTACCAGAGTGCAAAAGTATTGGATGAGGTTTTCCGAGGCCACAGCCCTACAAATGAACTGAAAACATACTTAACCTCAGATTCACAGCAACTAGAGGCCAAAGAGAAGAAGGGGACTGGGTAGTTGGGTAGTTGGGCTGACATCCAGCTAAGGAGTCACAGAGCTCAATGAAGGTTGGAAGGAGGCAGAGTATCACAGAGCATAGAGAGCAACTATAAAAGGAAGGGCAGAGGGGAAGACAGAGGGGAACAGAGGGTGTTGGGATATCACAGAGCACATCAAGCAGCTCTGGATAGAATGAAAAAGATGGAGGGTGGGTGGTTGACACTTTCTGAGCAGGCTGAGTTCCAGAGTCTCCAGTCAATCAGGTTAGGATTCAGAGTGAGTAGATTTTGGGACCATCAGGTGGTGTGGTTGACAATGTTGGAAGGGGATAGAGATGTAAAGGAGAGCAGGAGAGAGCAGAAGCACATGGAGCATATGAAGCAACTCTGGAAAAGACAAGAGTGCATGAGGGCAACTTCCAGAAGATGGTGGGAGGTGGGAGGTGATGCTATCAAGTCTGAATGGCTATGTTTCAAGGTACTCCAGCCAATTATGTTAGAATCTGGAGCAGGTGGAGGTCAGTGATGGCAGGAAAGGCATGTCAGGGATGTCAGAAGGGGTTGGAGTAGAGAGTGGGAATGATGAGGACATGGGATTTGAGGCAATAGCCCTGAAAATGAGCAGAAGGAGGTACTCAACATCTGATGCACAGAAAATAAGTGCCAGGGATGAGGAGGGAATGGGGAAGGGGGTGCAAGTGCCACAGAGTGGACACAAGTAGAAGGTGGCATAGGTCTGAGAATGGAGTGGAGGGTCTGAGGGCTCATGCTGACTGGATCACTGGAAGTGTGTGGAGTAAATTGGAGGCAATGTCAGAGGTGAGAAAAAAGGGATGAGATGTGAGCACTGCAGAATGTAAATGCCACCCAGATGATGAACATGAATTCAGGGGTCTCAAGGGGAATACAGAAGGATAGTCTTCTGGAGGGATGGTTGTCTAGGCCATAGTGAGCACAGGGCTTGGTTCTGGAGACCAGGGTGATGTTGAAGGAGTTGGCATTTGTTTTTCAGTTGGCATGTAAAGGTGCCACTATAAAACTCTATAATCAATGGATTGTTAGCATGTGAGATGGTGGTGCTAGACCAAGCAGTGTCTGGAATCCAATGAGGGCATGTGTGAGGCATTGTAGGTGGTTTCTCTGAGATGGAAATGCAGGGTTGAGGTGGATGTGGAGATCATGAATCCAGGGGACATGGAAACAAAAATGCCATCAAGGCATAGGAGGGTCAGAAAATGAGGTGGTGACCATCAGGGAGTTTAGAGGGGAGTTCAGAGGGCTGAGTTCATGAGAGATTGATTTCCCAAATGAGAGGTGAAAAAAGCTAAGGGTGATGATACCAGTCATAAGTAATGAATGGATGCATTAAGACAGAGGTATGAATGGCTCAGGGGGTAATGAAGGCTCCCAAGGGCAAGGTTGGATGGTTCACATATCTATATCTCAGCCAGACAACTCTGGAGAAGCAGAGTTGTAGCAGAGACACCTGAAGTGATGAAGGTGTTCTGTTCAGGGGCCTAGAGAGAAAAAAACTAGAGATAGAAATCTTGATTTGGGCATGAAGGGGCCATGGTCAGAGTAGTGATAGTATGGATGGAAGCCTGAATATACTATTAAAACCTGATCTTCTCCACCCTAACTCTGGTCAGAGATCAGAGATCAAGGGGGAGAAAGTGCCAGAGATGGCTGGAGATCTGAAGGGTCATGTCCAGAGGGATGAAGGCTTGGCACATGACTTGTGTGTCATGCCCTTGCACTGTCATGGCCTTCTTGATCAGAGATGCATTGAAGAGAGCCAGAGAGAGATAAGAGAAGTGGGCTAAGGTGATATTCAGGCTAGGCTATCTACATACAAAGTTAAAGTATATATATGTTGAAGGGACTGCAGACTAGTAACAGAGGGCTATGTAGATAAGTAAGACAGTGGTTGGATAAGTACAGTGGCTCAAAAAAATGTCCCAATATTGGTGCATGTTGAAGAGATAGGTTAATTGCCAGTGAAGAAAACCAAACATGGCCAAACACTTTGCAGGAGAGAAGGTAGTAGCTGCTCTGAGCTTCCTAACCCCACTTGGATCATATAATTCAGTTGTCATGCCACTGAGGTACAGCCATTTTAAAATGACATGTCATTGGCACACTTATTTGAGCATCATTACAATTCTATACTTTTAGTACTTAGTGTGTCTTCCTTTGGCCTTAATTGCCACCTAGAGCCTTCTAGGCATACTTTCTATCAATGTTTGACCTTCTAAGCCTCAATCATGCCCCAATCCACTGCAATCCTCTCCCAAGGTTTCCATATTCCCCTAGCTTGTTTTAAATATTTGTTGAGCTTTTGTTTTAGGATTTGCAAGACATATTCAATAGGGATAATGTCTCAAGATTGTGGGGGACAATCCAGAAGCTTTATTCCATGAGATTCAAGCCATTCCTAAGCTCTTTTGAAGGAGTGCTTGAAGTCAATAACCTGTTGAAAGATAATGTCTTACTCAGAAATACCAGAGTTTTTCATGCTATGAAGCAGATTACCCTTCAAAATGGAGACTTACTGCTCAGCATTCATCTTGCCCTCCACCCCTGCCAAGATGCTAATACCATTCCAGCCCATACACTCCAAAATCACCTCCAAACTGTATCATTTACTGTACCTTCCTGTCCTGTAAAGGCTGACCTGCCATTTTTCATACATACTTTCTTCCATCTGATCCAATCCTGTTAAGATTGGTTTTATCTGACTGAATAACCCTAGTCTAGTCCTCTATGGTCCAGTTTTATACTTAAAAGCAAAGTCTAGCCTCTGTTTTCTATGTTTGACAGATAGAAAAGGCATTTGTTCTTGACCACAGCCTTCAAGAAAGCAGACTTGAGGACATTGTAAACAGTTTGGGATGAGATAATAGAGGAGATGGCAGAATTGATCAGATAGGTGGCTTGAACAGCATTTTCCACTTTCCCAGTGGTATAATTCTCTTATTAGTAGAGGAAATCTTGGAAGAACATCTTAGCTTGATGTTTTCCTTCTCTAGAAAGTATTATTTGATGACTCTGGCCACAGTGGACTTCCGCAACCCAGTTTGATAGGAGATCTGATGTATAGAGAGACCAGATTCAGCAAGGAAGGGAATATTAGCTTTAATATGGGTAGGAATGGACTTCATGATAATATTGATTAACTGAGTGGGATGAGTGTTATTTATACACCTTATAATTACCTAATTTACATAATCACTTAGGGTCAAGGCATAGCATCCATTAGAAGCTGTCATATTCTTATGTTATTTACCAGATATTGAATCACCACATGATGCTCAAATAAGTGTCCCAATGATATGTCATATTAAAATGACTGTAACTCAGTGGCAGGACAACCGAATCACATGATCCAAGTGGGATTAGGAAGCCCTGAGCAAGTACTACCTTCTCTCCTGCAAGTATTTAGCCGTGTTTGGTTTTCTTCACTGGCAATTAACCAATCTCTTCAAAATGCACCAACATTGGGACACTTTTTTGAGCCACTGTGAATGCCAGAGCTGTGCTACACATCATTGGAGAAAACAGAGAGGAAGGACTAAACTAAATAAAAAAACAAGAGGAAACATAATGTTACATACACAGAGGTCAGGAGAAACAGAGTTACATATTGATTGAGATTGTGCTGGAGGGTGGTGCAGAGTTGTGTTAGAGACATCAGAGTTGTCATGCATATTACACTTGGCATCTTTGAGTGTGTTGACAAGATTGAATTGAAGAATGAAAAGAGGGGGTTTGCATTCTGGATGGTGTATTTGTTTAGGTAGTCATAGTCCTGGCACAGAGAGTGCTTTCCATTATTCTTTTTGACAAAGAAGAAAGGGGAGGCTCAGGGAGAGGTGAATTTTTCTGTAGTTAAGGTTCTTCTGAATGAAGCCCTTGGTGGCCTTGTAATTTTCTAAAGTTAGGGGGTAGATGTTTCCCACTTTAGAAACAAAGAAGTTGTTGAAATAGATTTCATGGGCATAAAAGTAGAAGGTGTGGATGTGGTCTGAAGCTTCCTTCATGAAAACTTCAGTGAATTCAGCATACTTGGTGAAAAGAGTGGTCTTCAGCATGGCTTTGTCAGCCATGGCAGTGACTTGAGTGCCAGTTATTATCTTGTTGATGAGCTTGGTGTGAATCAGGAATTTGAGACGGGCAAAGCAGCGGCCAAATCTTGTAACTGATACAACCTTTAAGCAATCAAGCTCTTAGATCACACACTAGTTCTGCACTTACTTAATAAGGTAAGTTTGAGAGGAAAGGGAACTAAGTCACTGATCAGGAAAAATATCCAAGAGAACCAGACTGAGGTTGTTAGCTGGAACTCAAGGGTCTTATATAGAGTTCTACACATGTTTGTACATAATGTGGTTACTACTTTGTATGGATAGATCTTATCTACCTTATTATAATAAGCACTGCATTATGGGTTGTGTTAGACTGGAAGCACATAGCCATGATAAGAAAGAAGCATGAAGCTGTGGCATAGACACTCATTGTATGACACTTGAAAGATAAGGGATTGAATCACGCAATCTTTGAAATAATCTCAGTTTAATGTGTGTTTATAGTCTTGTAACAGCAACCCAGAGGATAGACACAAGTGTCCATGCCAATGAGATAAACTCAGATTTTAAATATCTTAAATGTAATGAAAGGGTCTGATATTGTAGATGTGATGAATCATTGAATGACTTGGTAGAGTGAGATCAGGGTGGTGGGAGCTGTGTCACTCAGTATTGATGAAATGAGCCTGCTGCAGGTCTTGGAACTCATTGAGGGACTCAAAGATTGTGAGGGTCTGTCTAGACCAGTCAATAATGGGTCTGACAACCTTGAGCCAGGGTGACCCTAGAATGATATTTTGTCATCTGCAGTTCATGATGTATGTAGAAAATCATTTTTTTGGTGATGCCTTAGATGTTGACAAAGATAGTGGTAGAAAAGGAAACTGTTCCTTTCCTGTTTGTGAAGAGGTTGAGGTTATAAACTTGAAAGAGATTTTCAAGGCAGAAGGTTGGAAGTCTGTACTTTCAAACAAGCTTCCAGTAGATGCAGTTGCTATCTGTACCACTGATGATAAGAACATGGGTTTCAACAGTTTTCAAGGTATGTGAGAATACAATGAGTTAAATGGTAATCTGCACAAATTTCATCATACAAGACACAGTTACAGGGGCACATGTAGTAATGGAAGGGGCTTATGTCATTCAAGGCCTCCATTTTAAAAATCCTTGGAGAAAAATGTGATCATACTTCTGACCACTTCATTATCTTCCTCACATCCCTTTAAGGATTGGAGTTTATTGTCCTTGTTCTTCTTGGTCACCCTTTTGACTGAAGGTTTCACAGTTGTGGAGGTGGGGCATATTGTGATCATGTGATCATGTTTTCAGCATTGAAAGAAGGTCCTTTATTAATGCATTGATTTCATTCTTTGAAATTCAGCTTTCTTAGCTTGACATCAATAGTGTTAACATTCATGGCATTGAAATCTTAGGAGAGTTTCAAGGAAATGGAGGATTGGTATGGGAAAGGGGCATTGAAGTTTCTCTTGTAGGTTTTGGATACAATGGTGGTCCTCATTCATTGTTTCTGAAAGAAGATCACATGGGAGTACCAATCTTCAATATTAGTAGAGACATTCTCCATAAACAAGATCTGGGAGCTTATGGAGGAGTAAAACAGTGATTTCATGAATGAAAATGAGAATGGCATTTGAGATTGACACCCAAAAGGAATGAGCTTGGAACTTAGCATTGAACTCAATGATGTTAGGCTTCCACTATCATTTCTTGTCCTTGTTCACCTTGGCAGTGAATAGCCAGATCAGAGCATTGATGGTTTCATTCTTTTGAATGAAATTGATTCAAAAATTCAGACCATTTGATAAAGATTCTTGCTTTACTGGACTTTCTTCTAAAGTCATTTTCCAGACTTTTGCTTAGCCTTTAGTTATGAATGAGAGGACATAGGCAATCTTTTGGTCATCTGAGTTACAAATTTAAGTCAACAAGGAAGTAGACATGGATGGTGTTCCACCAGTCTTTTGTTACAATATGACTTGACCTTGACATGGCTTACAACATAATACATCTTTTCCCTCCTATTTCTCTCTATTTTCCCACTATTTTTCCATGATTTTTCATGCACAATGGGGGTTACATGACTTCATGTCACAGTCACAGTTACATCACAGTCACAGATCATGCAGCATGCTGACTGATGCTGACTGATGTGGTGACTAATGCACTGACTAATGCTAACTGATGCTGCTTTCAGAATGTTCTGTGACCTTCCATGACATTCTATAACCTTCCATAGTTATCATACATGGATGACAGGATACAAATACAACCACACATGATCTGTACTATACATACCTGCCAATAGACAGTCCAAAAACTTCAGATAAGTTCATGTGGCATCCCCAGTCACACTACCTTTGTCCATTACCCTTACTCCCTTACACCATGTACTAAGCTTGGACTGGCACATGCTGTAGAGTGTCTTATCCAGTCACACTGGTCATGGATGGGGAGGTTCTCCCCCCATGGTGTTTTTTGGCACACAATATATAGTGTTTCAATCAACTTGACTAGGTGTGGACACTATACCTACCCTTGCCTCCATGGTCTGTGTTACGATTGGCCCCTTTTTCCTTATCGCTTACCTACACATGGGTGTTAGTCCCAATCAGGACATTCTTTTCTTTTCACTGCTGACTATGATACCCTTACTCATCGTCCAATTTCCATCGCATTCTATGCGATCCCACTTGCTTTGTCAGTGGTTCCATCCTCATCTATATAAGCCCGACTTCCTGTACTTAGGACTCTAAGCTAGACCTCCCTTTAGTGTACCTCAATACACCAGGTCTTCACTCCACTTCTAGTCCAGTCCCTCATCAGGAATCTTCCTTGCTCTTTGAGACTTCATAGCGCTCTGGAGGCTATGCTGTTCTAAGGGAACTTCTTGTTCACCTCGAGACGATCGATCTCTGAGGTAGTCTTCTCTTCAACGTTTGATCATCGAGATAGAACAAGCAACAAGGTCTTGTTCACCTTGAACCTTTGCACCTCATCCTTGTAAAATGCCTTGCCATGTTTTCTCTCATTCTCATAGACCTGCCTCGAAGGGCTGTGCCTATCTTTACCCAAGGTAGTCGTAACAGTCTGTGGGTAGTGTATAGGAATCCAGTTGACCTTGTTAGGAATAGCATTATCTCTTTGAGCCAGAATGAGGTACAAATAAACTGGCCCATAATTCACACAAATCAGACAAGACAAAAATAGATACAAGTGTTACCAAAATGACATGGCTTATACATAATCCAGTTCCACCACTGTCATCTCTGCTTAGCAAGGTTGGTTGGAGGATGACTTTCTGCCCTATCATAAATGAATACATATGATGTATGACTGATGGAATGGATGATCAGCTATGCAATGAAATGCATTATTGACATAGACAATTGTGGACTTGCAAAGAGATTGAAGGATTATGTTCTATAACAAGTGGTGCTGAAAAAAGGCTTGGCAGAACATTTCAAGCACATATGATAAAATGCATTGAAATTGATGCAGGTATTAACACAAACAACCCTACTGAGACTTTGCAGTCAAGTACTTCTAGCAGTTAGATTGTTACTTCATACTGACTGACATCATGCAATAAATTTCAATCTGGATCTGATTATACAAGGGAAATGCAGGGGAGTATTATTGACAAACATGTGTGTCACACATTGGGTCCTGTGTAATATGTCTTGCAAGAAAATATGCATAGGTGGGGGCAGATCACTACTGTACATGCACAGATTATCCTTGCAAAAAAAAACCTTAGTAAACATGTACAGAAATCATTCTAATATCTCACAAGATGGCACCAGAGCTCTCAATCACCTTGCAAGGCAATGTGCAAGCAGATTTCCAGGATCATTATGATGCAGTGATTCATTCATTATCAGAAAGAACTGAAAAGAAGGGTGTTGCAACAACCACTGGCAGTCTTTCACCTTGTGGAATAATGCATGACAGTGAATATGGTAGTGGCAGTAGCAAAATAAAGCCATACAGTGATTTGCTGGTAAGCTAATATCGCAGCAAGTTACACTTACCTTGCAATATAATGTGTGAGAGTGAACATGGGGCAATGGAAAACCCATCACTAGCAAGACTGTATAGTTATTCATTTTGCAAATGAGAATTCAGTATGTTGCAACAGTTTGACAGCGTTGAAAGGTGTCATCTTTGCACAGCATCATATACAATGAGTCTGGTGAGGCAAGCAGTGGAAAGGATCTGAAACATTATCCATGGATAAAGGCATGATCATACCTCCTTCAGTGTCTCTGATTTACTCTGACAAGAATAAGTAAGATTATATAGCTACATGTCAAGGCAAAATGAGAAAACAAAGACAGTATATCAAAGAAAATGAAGATATCAAGAGAGATGGAAGAGATGTCAAAAGGCATGCATGAATGTGTGTAGGACAGTATCTGACTGGGCCAATGAATATCAATCAGGTCCATGTTTGTTTCTTCAACTCCAAGTCAGGAGTTACTGCTCCATGTTGGAGTTGGCTTCAAAGCATCAGAGGGGGTACAGGGAGGGTTGGAGATCAAGGAGTTTTGACACTCTTTTTATTACCACATGTACCATGTAGCTAAGTTCTGTATTGGGCTTTCCTGCCCTTACCTTTGCTTCAATAACTTAAGGAACCCAAAAATTATCATGGATTTGTAATGTCATCTACAAGTCTGATAATTTTTATATGAGTGTATCTGAATAACATAACAATATGATTTTAATATTCAAAAATGTTGCCCATCTAATATATATATTTGAAAAACTGTGACTCTGTTTCTGCTTACACATATAACAACCTGCATCTCTGATAATGGTTTCCTGAGAGTCTGGATCAATAATTCAAGATATATTTGTATGACTCCTAATGAAAGTGCCCAAGTGTCATGAGATTTGCTAACACAGACTCGAAACAACCTCATCAATAATACATTTCAAGAATGGTACATGGGCATGTTCTATTCTGGCAAGTGTGAGAAGTCAGCTCAAGTTCCATCATTAGAGAAGTGTTTGAGAAGCGTCCTGATTAATTTGGTTCGATTTCTCTGAAACTCATGCTCAAAAGAGTTTTGTGTGCTTGTGACATAAAAAATCCAATGCTCTCAGTCTTCTTGAGCTTTGAAACTCACCATCACATAATCAGAGCATCTCTTACTTTAAGATACCTATGATATTGAATGTTCCAATGTAAAAGCACCTTGTCTGCTTGCACTTCAACAATACATTATAAAATGCCATTTTGCAAGTCACCAACATTTATTGAAACAATTTTCATTTTATAACCATTTACAAGTTCTTATATTCATATGCCAACAAGTATCCAGACAAAACCAAACCCCTTGTCTATCAAAACACCATGTTTGTTCCTGATGGAGGAATAAGCCTGTGTAAGGATACACAGTGTGTCACCGTAATGTGGATGGAGGGATACTCCTCAGGCTGAGGGGGCATCAATGTGGCTCTATTTCACTTGCACTGTTATCACTCACTTTCTGGCAGCATAGGGGATAGGTATAGATACCATGTCTTTGGTCCCGGCACCAGTACCTTGTGGGAAAACGATCCCTCGGTAGACGTTTGCAGAGTCCAACCTGCATGCACCGTGATTGGCTGGAACACAACAAGTTATGAAAGACGGGAAAATCTCACTACAGAATGCGATAGATCAAAGGGATCCCACGGTGGAAGGGGAGGGGTACAACACATCGGCTCTGAGTGTTCATACATCTGGCAATACTCATTATAACCCGGGTGGGAAGGAGCAGAAGGGGCCGCCGGCTCGCTTGGAGACCCCTCGTGAAAGGGTACACAGAGTCTCCCATTGGACTGCCGATTCAGGGACATCAATATAACTCTATTTCACTTGTGTGGTCACGACTATCACTCACCCTGGTTAAATTGTCAGTGCAGCATTGGAGATGGCTAAGTTTAACGGTCCAGCACCGGGGTGGGCCCCTCTCCCTTCCTTTTTTCTGGTACCCAGTGACAAACTGTATGCACTATCGTTGACTGGAAGATCCCAAGTTGTGAAGGACACTCACTATGGACAATATATCGGACTCCGAGTCGGGCATTTCTGAGGGAAGGGCACTCGGACAACACGTGGGTGCTCCGTATCTCGGGCAGCCCTGCGACCGATCTTCGAGTTGGCTGGCGGCAACACCCGCAACAATAGCAACGATAGTGAGGAGAGGAGGAAAACGGATGTACATTTTGTGTATGTTGTGGTGAATCCACGAGGTGGGAAATCTAGTGGCAGCAGACAGCATCACTTGCCCTTTATAAAACCGATGTAGGTTATTTCTGCCGCCCGCCCGCTTATTGCGTAACAAGGGTGCATGCCCACAGATGCAGAAAGCTCCAAGGGGTAAGGAATGGACAGCAGTATCCACTCCCATGTGTCATCAGAATACACTCAT
The DNA here is from genome assembly GCA_038094155.1 of Pulveroboletus cf. aberrans. Classification (NCBI taxonomy): domain Eukaryota; kingdom Fungi; phylum Basidiomycota; class Agaricomycetes; order Boletales; family Boletaceae; genus Pulveroboletus; species Pulveroboletus cf. aberrans. The sequence goes on along the minus strand of JBBPTO010000147.1, from coordinate 27,925 downwards.
CGGTTACCGTGCTATCTCAGACTGAAAGAAAACTTGAACTAGGCAGGATTTTTCTGGTTGGGGATGAGCGCTTGAGTTATGGACACTTGTGCAGGACACGTCACATCAATAGGGTATCGCTGAAAAGTCACCGATTTTTTCACTGGTATTTTAAACTAATTGTTAACAACGAGTTATCAGCATATAAAACATCATTTTTAACTGTAGTGAATAAAGGGACAGCGTGACAAAGTGGAAAAATCGCCAGATGTAATTATGTACCAGCTGCCGCTGGTAGTGGTGCCTCCCACACCTGGTGTTCAAAGGTCCGGTTGCAATTCGGTTCGGTCCGGTCCAGTTACCGCTTGCGGTTGCGCGTGGTAGGACAGTGGTATCGGTTGCGGTCTTTGGTGCCGAAAGGTGCATGCAAAAACCGAGTGCATCAGTAAAATGGGAAGTGTCTAGGAAAGCTCCAAGGGGTAAGGAGTGAACAACGGTATCCACTCAGATGTGTCATCAGACTACACTCATCGGTTACCGTGCTATCTCAGACTGTAAGAAAATTTGAACTCGGCAGAATTTTTCTGGTTGGGGATGAGCGTTTAAGTTGTGGACACTCAGGCAGAAAATCCAGGACACGTCACATGAATAGGGTACCGCTGAAAAATCACACCGATTTTTTCAATGGTGTTTTAAACTAATTATTAACAACGAGTTATCAGCATATAAAATATCATTCCTCACAATAGTGAATAAAGGGAAGGCGTGAAAAAGTGGAAAAATCACCAGCTGTAATTATGTACCAGTTGGCGCTGGTAATGGGGGACGGAGCCTCCCACACCTGGTGTTCAAAGGGTCCACATTGAATTTTATCACTCTCAATCACATTCTGAAGTCTTGAAGTCTTGTTTCCTCTTGTTCTGGCCACCATTCAAGTCAAGTCCTGCAAGTATTGACTGTTCTCATAGTTGAACTTTAGCCCTACTGTCATGGGGAAGTCCAGACTCTGATTTTCCAGCTCTATAGTTGAATGGAGCTCTTTTCTTTTCCTCTTGGACATTGTCCTAGATCCTTGGATCCCTTTTGAGTTGAGTTTTCTGCTTGCACCTGACACTAACTCTCAGGAAATCCACTCTGTGCTTTCTAGCATCTTTACAACTGGAGTCCACTGTGAGAGATTCAAGAGAGTTGTGAAGGAGAAGCCTGAGGCCTAACCCCCAACAAGAAGAGCTTGAAATGTTACTTTCCCACTTTCACAATCTCAACCTCTTTGAGGAATCATTTTTCACTCCCATAAACAATGAACCAGGAATACCTGAACTGATTGGTCAACATATTGGTTGCCACCTCTTCAGCCAATTGGAATCTTTCATATTTCTCAATTTGTCTTCCACCAGATCACACCAAGTGCCCCATTTCACTGTCACAGCTCCTGACCCTAGGAATATTGATACTGTTCCCATCTCTATAAACTCAAGTCCAATTAGGAACATACCAGGTCCCTTTTTGATATTGAAGATAATGCAGATCTCTTCACTGCCTCTGAAACCTTGCCTGATAGTTTTCAAGAGCATAGCTTGATATCAAACTGTTATGACTTCCTGCCATTTCCTGAAAATTTTTCTGCATCAACTCCAAATCAATCCTGACAACAGATGACATCTTATATTTCACCTCCCCTCTCTCCACTAACACCTTTACCATCCTCCAACTTACCACCATTAGAATTTGAATCTTGCTTTACCACACTGAATCTATCCTACTTGTTAGAGACATCTATCACAGAACTTACCACCATTCTGTCTACAAACCTGAGTTCTTCTATCATTCTTATCCACATATCCATGCCATTGTCTTCAACTGCATCCATTACCTCTTCCTCCTCTTTCTTGTCTTCTTCTTGCACATCTGGTCGATATCCTTTGATTTCTGGCCTGTTCACATTTCTTTGCAGCAATCTGCCTCCACCTCCTACATCTACACTGAATCTGCCAATCAATTCCTGACCTTCAATGGCCAACCCTGTTCAAGTGCCCCCCCAGGAAACTCAAAATGCTCCAAATTTTGATGGAGTTTCCACACACCTTCTGTGCTTTCTCAAAGATGTTGACATTTTAAGAAATGCCACTGGACTTATGTACTGTGCTCAATGAGGCCAAACTCTGGAAGACTTTAGATGCTGCTCAAGACCAAGATTGGCAAATGTTTGTTGATGCTGTCAAGGAATTATATCCCAGTTGTGAAGGTGACTACTGCTATTGTCACACTGACCTTCAATACCTCATATAGGAGTCCTGGTCTAAGGCTATGTGAAGCCAAGAAGACCTTGGCAAGTATAGGTGGAAGTTCAGCAAGACAGCCACTTATCTTGTTACCAAGCATAAGTTGTCAGACACTGACCAGGATGCTTTGATTTTCCCTGAAAGTGAAGGAAAAGCTCCAAATCTGGCTCACCATTGACAAGCCAGATCATCATTCTAATGATCCATACCTGATGGCTGATGTACTTACTGCCACCAGATTTCTTTTGACAGGATCTGCATTCCATTCTATTATCTCTGAGTTTATCAACCCAGCATTCACTCCCATTGTTCCTGCTGTCAGTCAATCATGACCATCTACTGCTTGAGCCTACATGCCCATATCTGCCAGGATGGACATCAAGGCTGAGTATACCTCTACCACTTCCACTAACACAAACAGACTTTATAATCCATTGTGCAGGTTTTGCACAGATTTATGGCATTTCATTCAAAACTGCAAGGAAGCTCTAGAGTTTCTCTGACTTGGCCAATGTACCTGAGGTCAAGATGACTGTTTATACATGCTGGATGGTTTTTGCATCCTGAGAATCCCTGGTTGCATCAGTATTAAAGGATGCATCAAGTATCTGGAGGCTGAATGGGCCTTCAATCTGATCTCTGCTGTCAACACTGCCTGCACCACTCAATAAACTCCTGGATGAGACATTCTGCCATATCTCACCACTGGGATTTATTTGGTAGCATACCCCAAGGAATCTATTGATGCAATTCTTGAAATAGAACCTTCTGCATTTCTATGTACAATTGACAACCATGAGAAGGAAGTAAACAATTTCATTGAGGTTGCTGACCCAGAGTTTCAGCTGTATATTTCCCAGGCATGGGCTACCTTTCAAGCTAATAGAGTGAAGGATGGGAAGTTCAAAAAGCACGTCCAATTTGACAGTGTTGCTGTTACTTTCTGGAGTGCCCTGAAAAGGCCTGACTCTAGAGCTGCAAGTGTGTTGGAAAAGATAGAAACTCCCAAAATATAGCAGCCTCAAAGGACATTAACTCCTGCTCCTGCCCCTCAATCCATACTGGGTTCATCTACTCCCAAGGCTGGCAAAGCTCTGAAACAAGATACCCTTTCTTCTAAAGTTTCTTCTGCTAATTCACCCTCTTTCTACACAACCTCATCCTTTCCCATGCAATACAGATATACTTTCCTGCTTGAAGATGAGTTTACTCTCAAGTGAGTTCTCAACTGGGTACTTGAGACAAACATCTTGGTGCCTGTGAAGAACTTGTTTGCAGTTGCACTGGACTTCCACCACCAATTCAAGGATGTCATGGCCACCAAGAAAATCTCAACAACCACCTCCAACACCATTCATATCAACAAACTTGCTGGTTGCAATCCTGGACAAGTTGAACAGAAATACAGAAAGCATCTTCATAGGTCAGAGGATGAAACCATTGTGGCCCAACATAGCCTCCCTCTCCAATTCTTGGAAGCCAAGGTAGTAGGAACTGAAAAGACACTGACCTGCATCTTAGATTCTGGATCTGGAGTCATCGCCATGCCCAAGTGTGTCTGGGAGCAACTTGAACTCCCCATCCACTCTGACCATGTAATGACAATGACCTCTGCCAATATCAACACTGACTCCACTCTTGGTGTTTTTGAGAACCTTTAGCTCAGCTTTGAGCCTGGAGAGGTTAATCTTCAAGTTAAAGTCATGGCCTGAGCTAACTTTGATCTGTTTCTCAGGCATCTATTTCATTGTCTCATAAGTCCAACTACTGATAATTTTTCTGATGGTGAATAGAACATCACCCTCTGACATCTGAACTCTAGGAAAGAGTACTTGCTTCCGATGAAGCCATGGTTAGAAGGGTGCCCCTGATGCTACAAAGGTCTGCATTGTACTAACCACTAGAGTATAGTTGAATGGGGTTTTCACTAAGCCTCAATGAACCAGATCATGTTCAGAAAGAGATGGCCAGTGGCTCACACACACATTGTTTTCCTTCTGTTTTTCTATCCACCCTGCAATCTGTTTCCTCTTTTATGTTTACTTCTTCCATATCAGACATTGCTTTCCTGCATAGCTCACAGAGGCTCCTGACATACTCCAGATATTCAAGCTCTGAAGGGGTTTTCAAAGGTAGTTTGAAGTGTTGCTGTTGGATATTTTGCATAGATGAATTTGATAGCTTATGTCAGCATACCTACATTGGACAGTAGCTAGTTTACTATGTCCTCAGTAACTTACTAAGGACATACAGGTTACCTCAGTGAGAGAGAATTAACAGAGTTTCACATTTTCCCCTGCATTCATTCAATTACAATTACATCTCTATGACCTGTTCATCCATCTTTCCTGATTTAGTTAGCATTTTTCAATCTCTTTATTTGTATAATCTAGATGGACATTTCTTTATGTACAAATCAGTATGACTGAGGAGTTTAGGGTTCTTCAATACCTGCCACTGGACCCACTCCTTGGATTACCTACCTTACTGATTCACCCTCCTGATTTCATTCCTGGACAACATTTTATGCAGGAATGCACTGACAAATTAGATCTTGACTCTGCCAAATGGCTCCTCCCTGAAGAACTAAAGCTCATTAATTGACTAGTCTGTGTCCATGAGAAGGCCTTTGTTTGAGTTCCAACTGAGCAGGGTTGACTTGATGAGAGGTACTTCCCTCCAGTCAAGATCCTGACCATCCTGCATACTTCCTGGATTCTATGCAACATTCCCATTCTGCTGGCAATGCAACAGGAAGTGACTCAAATTATCAAAGACTGGATTGTGCCCAGAGTTTATGAGCCATTCACTGCTGCCTATCATTCCTGATGGTTCTGCATTCTAAAGCAGGATAAAAAGAGTATCCACCTTGTCCATGATCTCCAGCCCCTCAATGTGGTCACTATCTGGAATATGTCCATCTCTCTGTTCATAGAATAGCTAGCAGAGTCATTCACTGGGCATGCAGTGTATACAATGATGGATTTGTTTGCCAGGTATGACCAGTGGCCCTTACATGTTGAATTCCAGGACATGACTACATTTTTTACTCCTTTCAGACCTTATCAATTGATGACCCTTCCCATGCAGTACACTAACTCCATGGAGATGTATCAAGCTGACATGGCATTCATCCTTTAAGATGAGACTACACATCACATGATGCTATTTATTGATGATCTGCCATTGAAGTTGATCAAGACTCAGTACCTCAACCCAGACATCACCTATGAGACCATTCTAAAGAATTCAGAAATCTGCAGACTTATATGGAAGCATCTCACTATTGTCAACCATATCTTGACCCATCTAGAAGTCATTGGAGCCACTATTTCTGCAAAGAAGTTCATGCTTGTTGTACTGGATGTCACCTGTTACAATCAGCCCCCTTTTCTTTTCATCACTGACTATGATACTCTGACTCATCATCCATCCCCATCACATTTCATGTGAATTCATTTGCTCAGTCAGCAACTCCACTGTTACCTGCCCTGAACTCACTGCATTTCCATTTAAACTTTGTTGTCCTGTACTCATATGTCCAAGTGAGACCTCCCCTTTTGTGTACCTCAATACACTGGGTCTTTGCTCCATTCCTTATCCTCTACCTCATTCCCTTGATAGGAACTCCTTTGCTCTTTGAGACTTCATAGCACTCTCAAGGCTATGCTATTCCAGGGAACCTCTTACCATTCAATCAATGTTAAATCATCAGGAAGTCTATTCTCTTCAATGATTGATCATTGAGGCAGAGCAAGCAGAAAGCCTTGTTCTTCTAGAACTCTCATACCTCATCCTCGTAGAGTGGCTTGCCCCACTCTCCTTGTCCTTAGTACTCTAGACCCTCCTTAGGGGCTATGCCTGTCCTCTACCTGAGGCAGTTGTAATAAAAGGTCTAGCTTCCCTGTTGGCTACCACCTGGTAAGCCACCATTCCTCCCAGGCCTCCCATTGACACCTGTTGGCACTCCTGCCTCAATGACCCCTCTAACTTTGCATCACTTCCACACACTTGGATTTCCTCTGATGAAGATGATTTCCTGCCCACTGAGGAGGATATGGAAGTCACCCTTGATCTAGCCCATTGTCTCTCCCATTCTGCATCCATTCTTTGGGTGCTGACCCCTTCATCACCAACACCCATGCCACAATCTGGAAGAATCTTTTCTCTTCCTAGAAATCCCCTTGACCCACCCAAGCCCCAGGAAGTTATTCAAGCCTATGAGGCTATGTCTTCATCAAAGCCCATGGAGCTCAAGCTCAACCCTCCAGCACCTTTCAATGACAATACTGCCAACTCTGAAAGAATGGTTGGACATTGTTTCAACCTATCTCCTAGTTAATGCTGATATTTACTGCAATGACAATAAGGTCACCTTTGCTCTTTTGTTCATGACACTTGGATCTGCCCAAGTCTGAGCCAAAACCTTTTGAAGGAAGGTGGTCACTGATGAGACCTTTGAAAAATGGTCCAATTCCATCAAGAAATTCAGGGAGTTCTTTGTCTGAGAGAATGAAGTGGCTGACATCCTGGCATGGCTATTCTCTGCCCACATGACCAAAGACAAGAAAGGATGGGGGACCCCTTTCATTGTAGACTTCAATGCCAAGTTTCAAGCCCATGCCATGAGACTCTAGCAACTGATGCCATCCTCATTTCCTTCTACCAGTTGGCCATCACCTTCCCTTTTGGCACCCAGATCCTCCATATGGAGAATGTCCCAATTATCATCAAGGGTTGGTACAAATGAGCCATCTCCTTTCAAAAACAATGGGAGAGAGTCACCTTAGTTACTGAAGAATGGAAGAAAAGAACCAACCCATCCTACACCTATGCCATCCTCTCACACTTGAAATTATCTTAAGACTCTGATGCCATGGACATCAACACCATGTTCATTTCTCACCTCCAGAAGCTCACCCTGAAAGAACAAGAGCACTGTCATAAGAAAAATCTCTGTTTTAAATGCTGGAAACCTGGACACTCGGTATTGAATTGCAACACCACCTTTGAGAACACCCCCAGACCTTCTATCAAGAAGATAACAAAGAAGGACCCTGAAGACCTTCTCATGTTAAAATAATGTGAGAAAGATGACGAAGAAGTGGTCAGAAGGACAACCTGATTTTGCTTCCAGAATTTTTAGAACAGAGGCCAGCCTCAACATCTGCCACATCCTATCCTGATGTGCATCTGTAACTGTATCTCATATGATGAAGTCTATGCAGATCCCTGTTGAACTCATCATACCATTGCATACACTCAAAACTGTCAAGTCTTGTGCCCTAATCCATAGTGGCACAGACATTTTTTTTTTGATCCCATTAGTGTTCATTTTGGGATATGATACCATATGTAGGACATTACAGTGCATGATATAAAAAGGCTTCAAGCATTGCCTGCATCCACAATCTAACAAATGCCTCAGAGGCCAGGCTTAAGGCCCCCTCTGGTCCTGCCATTCCCTCTGGCAGTTTTAGGTGCACAGCCCCTCAAATCAGTGGTTACCATGGTGGTACTTAATGCATGGTGTGGTATGGCTGACATGGCTGTGGTGTGACATTTACTCAGGTTGCCTTTAGGGCTAAGGCCCTTTGGGCAGCTGGGTATGGATGTCATATCTTTGGCTTCCTTGTCTGCTTGTTCATTCCCTGTGATGCTGCAGTATTTCATGACCCAGCATACTGTGATGTCATGTTTTTATAGGCTGTATTTCTGTTTTTCCAGGACAATAAGGTGGTAGAGCTTGCGCATGAGATATCCTCCAGGTTTGTTGGGTGGGAATTCACCTGCTTTGATGGCTGCTTGATTGTTGATGAAGATGTTGATGGGATTTTCTATTTCCTGTCCTCCCAATATCAGTTTTGCTGCTAGTGTTAGTCCTACCATTTTGCCTCCATATACTGTGTGTTGAGTGGTTTTGCCTAGGTGGTACCTGATCGTTCTTACTTGGTTGTGGTTGAGGTACAGTATGGCTGCCACCTCTATATGTCCATTAGCACCTGAGCTGTTGCAATATACCTTTGTTCTGCTGGTGGTATTGTCATGTTCACACATGGCTGTTTCTTTGTTGGAAGTAATATGGGTTGCATAGGGAATTGATTGTGGATGTGCTGCATGTTTGGTGGGCATGATCTGTTCTATCTCATCTGGTATGATGTTCAGGGTGTGTGTCAGGTGGTGTAGTAATGATTAGTGGTGCTTCACTAGTTGCTTGGCAGCATGGCATATCAGTGTGTAAAGTGGGTGGGTTGGGGGTGTGCAGTGATGCATAGGGCCACTCAGTGACAAAGTAGCTGTATCCTGTGTATTAGTGATTGTAGCTTAGTGTGGGCTTCCATGACATCTGTGGCTGTTGTCCATAGAGTGCCAGTGATGGAGATGGCTGTGATGTGTTGTACACGTTCCAATCTATGTGCTGTACTGACTGAGCCTCTGTTGGTATCATCAGTGTTTGCTATAAAGATGGATCTGAACCAGAGGTCCACCACATATAGCATCTTAGGCAGCATGACTGATATGTATGTATAGTTGCTGTGTGAGGTTCAGTGGGACTCCATGAGTTGATTTTGTGATGTGTTGAAGCTGGAGGACATAGTTGGTGCCTTTTGCTATTGTGTATGCTATATGTTTGTTCCATCGGAGGCATTCATCCAGTAGTACTCTGAGAAAGTGGTGCATGTTGGTGGGTGTGATTGTCATATTGTGTATTTGTAAAGGTGGTCTGGTTTTGGTTCAGCTATTGAAGAAGTCAATCAGTGCGAATTTATTGGTTTTGAAGTGGGAAATGTGGGTGCAGGACCAGTCAAACCCTCCATTTGACCATTCTAGCATGTTCCTTAGGGTGCTGTGCGCTTCATTGAAGTCATGTCCAATGGCCAGAAAGGCTGTATTGTCGACAAAGGTGAGGTTAACTTCATTTTTGTTCTTGGCAATGTTGACAAGGTCAGCATTGTAGATGATGTAGAGAACCATTGATATATGATCTCTTGTTCTTTTCCATTGTTGATTGGTATCCAGTCTGACAGATATCTGTCAAATGATAGTCATGTTTTTCAACACCATAGTATCCTGTTTGTAAAGTCAATCAGTGGTGCCACTTTCACATGTTATGAAGGAGTTGGTTCATCACCACATTTTGGAATGCTCCTTCTATGTTCAGAAAGAGCATGGATGCGACTTTGTTGGACCTCCAGGCATTTTTGACAGTGGCTTCAAGAAGGTGCAGTGAGTCTGTCATTGATCTTTCAGGTTGGCCTTCAAAGTGGGTGTTGGGTAGCAGGTTGTGCATCTTCAGTAGGTGGGAGAGGCACTCTGCAATGATGGCAGTGAGAAGTTTACCTGTCATGTTAAGGAGGATGATGGGCTGATATGCTTTGATGGCGAAGTAATCTGGTCAACCAGGTTTTCACAGGATCACAGTTGTGGATTCCCTCCATGGATTGTAGTATGTGCACAAGAGGAATATAATGTTGAATAGCCTAGTCAGATGCAGGGTCAGTAGTGAGGCACATTTTTGTAAGACTACATTTTGTATTCCATTGGGTCCAGGTGCTTTCATAGGGCTGAGGTTGTGAATGGACTGTAGAATGTCTTTTTCCATAATGTCTTCTAGGTCTGGTACTGGGTCTGGATAAATGTAGCCAGTTGGTACAGAGGAGGAGGAGGGAGGAGGGGAAAAGAGTGTAGCCACAAGAAATTTGCCCTTTTCTTCATTTATATGGGCTGTTTCTGTGTCACCATCTGGGGTTTTCATTTTCAATGCAGGGATGTGCATTGGGCCACCATCAGAGGGTTCCATGTTGAGGTATTTGTTGGTGATCCAGATTTTGTCACTGTTGATGTTTTCAAGCCAGTTGAGCCAGTGGTCTCATTTGATGTTCTTGATCACTTCAGAGTAGTCATTTTGGCAGTCTTTGTATTGTCAATGAACTTTGTGGTTTGAGTGTTCTTTTTCTCAGCTGATTGCTGTGCTAGCTTTTTCACTTTGTGCTGTAAGTTTGTTAGTTCCAAAGTCCACCATCACTTTACATAAGAGCTTGGTTTGGTCATGGGTACATGCTGTTCAATGGTCTGTTGTATCACCTGCATAATTCCATTTGCTGTATGTTGGAACTCTTGCTCAGATGTTATGGGGTTATTGGCAGGGTATGCAGTCAGTTTTTGCTGAAGGGTTTTATTGAATTCCTTCCACTCTACATCTTGGAAGTTTCTTTGTGGTCAGATTTTCACTGGGGAAATATCTAGTTCAATTTCTGTTAGGATGGGTATGTGATCAGTGCAGGGGCCTCTATTCACTGGGTAAGTGTAGCAGCGCATGATGAACTCAGCAGTGTGGCCTGTACAGAATATGTTATCTGGTCATGTCCAGTTCTTCATCATGAGCACTTGGAGTGTGGGAGTATTTTTTGGGAGTGTCATTACCATTCTGTGTTCTGCAATTAGCTCGATCAGTGGTTGTGCAAAATCAAGATTGTGGTTTGTTAGTAGGTGGGCATTTCATTTCTCTTTCCAGAGAGGGTGATGCTGATTGAAGTCTCCTAGCCATATCATATGGTCAGTCACTGAAGCCATAGGTGTTCTTCAAGGTACGTTTGCATAGTTTCAATCATGTTGTTGTTGTTGCAGTCATTGTAAACCTTGAGTATCATGTAGTTGCTGTGTGTCTCCCTGTTAGGGCTGTGTGGACAAACTCCAGAGATATTGGTAGGACCTTGGCTTCACCTTATGTGGTGTGCCACTATCCAGGTCTTGGGGTTGTGATCCTGTATTTGTGGAGGGTTCAGAGGTGTGGAGATGAGTTGTCTAGACTCGGAGGAGAGTGGAGAATATCCATCAGAGTTCAGCAGAGAGCCAAGCATCAAGCTGATCGAGGAGAGAGAACATTGAGTACTCAATTCGATATTATGACTGGATAGGTACAGCGGAGATGGTACAGAATATATACTACAGAGGAGCATCGAATTTGTAAGAAGGTCATAACGGATAAGTAATGAAATGGAGTCAGGGATCTATGAACCGGAGCTGCACACTGGTTGTGCAGTTCACCAGAGCTGTGCTGCACAGGAACAGAGAAAGGTACAGAGTGTGAGAACTAACTAAATAGGGAACAAGGAAATCATGTGAGATATCTACATAGGTCCGAAGTTATGAGAGTTCATAATTGGTGAGTTCTCACTGGAGATATGAGCAGAGTTGGCTCTGAAGGGACCAGAGTTGTCATGGATATGACACTCCCTCAGTTTGATGATCATGACATTGGATGATGGAAATGGTATCTGTGTCCAGGAGTGAGTGTTGAGTTTGCTGGATATTAGGATTACCAAGTGGGTTTTTGCTTTGTTGTCCCTAGTGTGTGTTGTCAGGTATATGACAGAGTAGTTGTGGTTGGATATTGTTAGCTTGAGAAAGTTCATGTGGGGTTCTTGTATGGCAATAATGTTGTACTTGGTCATGTTGGCATTGTGTAGGAGTGATTGTTGAGCCATGTTGGAAGTGTTTAGGTTTTGCTGCCAGATCCTCAGTTGCATTAGGTTTCTGTGAGGTTCATTAGTTATGAGTCAGAGAGGGGGTAGAAAGTGGTTTCCCTGATGTTTGGTCATGTTAAGTGTTGGTAGGGTGTTGGTTAGTGGGGGCAGCAGAGGGCAGTGTTGCGTGGTGCCATTGTTGTTGAGTTAGGACTATGGTTGGTTTAGATATTGTTGGACACTTGTGGTTTATGGCTTTGACGTTCTTTGGGAGTCAGTTTGGTCGATCAGCATGATATATCTGGGCTTTGTCTTCCAGTTTATCTCCTTCTCAACTCTTGAGTGCTGGACTAAGATGAGACTCCCAGGCCGGAAGTTGAAGTCCTTGATCCAGTTCTTCATCACCACTTTGAAATGCTTGATGGATGCAAAGCAGGCTTGGAGAATCTGATCTTGGATCTTGTTGAGGTGTTCTTGGCATTTCTGGAACTGGCAGGCTTGTCATGTGATTAGCTCTGCAGTAGCAGGAAAATCATTGTCTGATGGCGGAAGAAGAAATGTAGCTTTGGATATATCAAAAGAAAAAAAGGGGCTCTATGCCATGAACCATAAAGTATGGTAAAAGTCCAGTAGATTTTTGGATAGTTACCTGTTCCATACAGAAGACTAAGTAAGCTGAGTGATGCCAGCATGACTCGTCCCCCAGCGAACTTTTGATAATGGCCTCCTGGACATCATAATGACACCTCTTGACAATCCTGTTGGCTTGGAAGTTGTACAGAGAGATCTGGATGTGCTGGATCTGGTAGCAGTCAGCAAGGAGGTCATATGCCTACACAAAAGTGGGACTATTGTCAGTAATGAGCTCAGAAATGGAATTCCACCAGCAGAGGATGTCTTCAAAAATGAACATGGTAAGGGTAGACATATTCTCTGACCAGAGCATATGCCACTCTGGGTAGGAAGTCATGGCACAGTGGGCTTGGACAATATACTGATATCCACCAGCTCTAAGCATTAGCATCATGTCTATATGGACTTTATGAAACAAACCAGAAATGAGAGGAATGGTAGGAGGGATGTAGAAATGGGAGGTTTGGTAGGCTTGACACTGATGGCAAGTTTATATCACTTGATGTCATTGGAAAGCATGGGCCACCAGAATTGCAGGAAAAGGTGGGTGCAGGCTGTATAGATACCTTTGTGCCCAAGGTCATTGTGGGCCTCCTTGATGAGTTCATAATGCTGATATTTGGACACTACAACCTGGTGCTGGCTTCTGGGTGGGTGATGCCAAAGAACATCCTGGTGAAGAAAGAAGCAGGTAGCAGAGGATATGAAGGAATGAAATTCACTGTCAGACATGTCAGAACAATGACAGCAAGTGGAGAGAAAAGTGTGGATAAGTTCTAGGTGGGCATCTTGGCCTTTAGCTTTGATGGAATGAGAGAAAGACAGCTCAGAAGGTTTGTTGGGCTGCAAGGTGGAGTCAGAGACTTGGTTAGTAAATGCACAGTAATCAATATAAACAGGAAGGATTCCCTGATTGGACATGTAGAGACTGGGGTAATTCACTTGGTGGGCATGATAGACAGGAAGGGATGGTGGTGCTAAGGGTACTCCATGATATTGATATGGGTGAGAAAAGACAAACTGTGGGAAAGGATGTTTGTTCAGCAAGGCAATGGCAAAGGAGTATCATCTAGTCAATCTTCATGGTTATCCTCATACAGAGGGTTGGACTTGGACAATGGACAGTGGGAGAGGCCATTGGCTCTGGTGTGCTTGTTGGCAGGTACATGGGTAAGATTGAAAGTGAATAGAAAAATACTGGTGATCCATCAATTGATGATGGTATTGGGCTGCAAGTCCAGATTGTTGATCATTCCCATTCCCTTGATATACTTGGTGTCCATTTCCACTGTGAAGTTAGCTACTCCAAAAATGAAAATGTGGACTGCTCAGAGAGCTTGAAAGAGCCTGTACAACTCAAGCTTCACTTGGAAATACCAGCTCTCCACCTCATTCAGGATCAGGGATTCAAAATAGTTCAGATACCATTTCCTGTCCTCTCTGATCTGAAACAAGATGAAACTGGCTGCAGTCTGGTGTAAAGATGCTAGGAAGCCCAGAGTGGGTTTCCTGAGCAGTTAGTGTCAGGTGTGAGTGGAAAAACTCGACCCAAAAGGGATCCAAGGGTCTAGGACTATGTCCGAGAGGAAAAGAATTGAAGTCCACTCAACTGTAGAGCTGGAAAATGAGAGTCCGGACTTCCCCATGATGGTAGGGCTAAAGTCCAACTATGAGATGGTCGATACTTGCAAGACTTGACTTGAATGGCAGTGGAAACAGTAGAAAATGAGTCCTTGAGACTTTAGAAGATGACTGCAAGAATAGGATTCGATGTGGACCAAAGTCTGAGTTACAAAGTTTATAGTCTGGGAATTTCTGAGACTTTGTACATATCAGAGACATAGGTAAAACTAGGTACATGATCAGGAAAGTATGACAATGTGGAAAAAGACAATATGAAACTTGTTACATAACTAAGGGATTGGGTCCAGTGGACTCCCACCTGCTCTTCAAGACTCTATGTATGAAAAAGAAATCTGAAACTCACCTGACTTGGATACTATGAATACTGGACAGGTGGACACCAGGGACAGGATGGACAGGACTTGGGACTTGAGGGAATGCTCCGGAGAGAGCTTCATCAACCTTGGGGATGATTTGGAAACTGGGGATATTGAGGAATTGCACAGTAGGAGCCTATGCTCTCCTACACCAGGATGTGTCCACTGCTAGGATCATTTCTCATCTGGACATGTAATTCAGTGGACAGAGTGTGGAGGACTTTGATATCTCATCCTTGAAATGAGTGAATGCTGCCTTCTCAGCCTCACCCCAGACAAATGGAACACCTTCCCACATCAAATTGACCAAAGGCTGGAAAATGGCTGCATAATTCTGAATGAAGATTCATAGAATACTGCACATACCTAGAAATCCCCATAACTCAGAGATGGTCTTACACTCCATCCAGTCCTGGATCTTTTGAACTTTGGCCTTGTGAAGGATCCAGCCTTCAAAGGTGCACTTGTGTCCAACTATGGTTGCATCAGTGGCAGTGAGAATGAACTTCTTGGCCAACATGGTTGTGCCAACAACCTCTAGACAAGTCAGTATCCAGTTGACAATGATAAGATGTTTCCAAATGTAATTTTGAATTCCTGGGTTTTCAGGAATGGTCTCATGTGAGCCGTTGGGGTTGAGATATCAAGTCTTGATCAATTTTACTGGGAGATCATCGATGAACAGCATTGTATAATGTGGGATTTCATCTTGGAGGATAAACACCATATTGGCTTGATACACCTGTGTGGAGTTAGTGTACCCTATAGGGAGTGTGGTCAGTCAATGGGGTCCAAGGGGAGTAACAAAAGTAGTCATGTCCTGAGACTTGACATGCAGTGGCTGCTGGTTATACCTGGCAAATAAGTCCACCATTGTGTATACCACATGTCTGGCAAAAGACTCTGCCAACTGCTTTATGAATGGAAAGATGGATGTGTCCTGGATAGTGACCATGTTGAGAGGCTGAAGGTCATGGACAAGATGGAGACTCTTCTTGTCCTGCTTGAGGATGCAGAACCATTGAGAATGGTAGGTGGTGGTAAATGGCTTGTAGACTCCAGACATGATCTGGTCTTTGATGATTTGAATTGCTTCCTGTTGCATTGCCAGCAGGATGGGGATGTTGCAGAGAATCCAGAGAGTGTACAGGATGGTGGGGATCTTGATCAGTGGGAAGTACTGCTTGTCGAGTCGACCTCACTCAGTTGGAATCCAAGCAAAGGCCTTTTTATGGACACAGACTAGCCAATGAATGAGCTTTAACTCCTTGGGGAGCAGCCACTTGGCAGGGTTGAGGTCTAATTTGTTAGCACATTTCTGCATAAAACATTGTCCAGGAATGACATCAGGAGGATAGAAAGGTAAGATAGGCAGTCCAAGTAGTGGGTCTGGTGGCAGGTGTTGGAGAACCTGGAACTCCTCAGTCATGGGAGCAGGCAGGTATCAAGTGAACCTTCTTCACTACCAGCTTATATGCAAAACAGTGTCTGTTCAAATTGTATGAATAAAGGAAATGAAACATGTGAGCTAAATCATGGGAGACAGAGGAACAGGTCACGGAAACATAACTATAGATAGATGAAGAAGAAGAATAACCTTCTGGGAAATTCTTGGAAATCCTGTCAGGGCTTGAATACATGGGGTAAGTCAGCAGTCTCTGGGGGAAACATGGGACTGCAATGTCTGATGTGGAAGAAGTCAATGTGAAAGAGGAAACAGTTTGCAGTGTGGATGAGAAGATGGAAGGAAGGTGAGATGTGTGTGAGTCACTGGCCATCTCTCCCTGGACATAATCCAGTTCATCAAGGCTTAGTGAAAACCCCACTCAATGACACTCTGGTGGTTAGTACAAGACAAACCCTTACAATACCAGGGACATCCTTCCAATCAAGGCTTTGTTGGAAGCTGGTACTCCTTCCTGGAGTTCAGATCTTGGAGTGTGATGTTTCATCCACCATCAGGGAAATTGTCAGTAGTCGCACTCATAAGGCAATGGAACAGGCACCCAAGCAACAGGTTGAAGTTGGCTCAGGCAACAACTTGGACTTGCAAATAGACTTCTCCAGGTCCAAAGCTGAGCTGAAGGTTTTTGAGAATGCTGAGGGTGGGTATTGGTGTTGGTGGAAGTCATTGTCATGATGTGGTCAGAGCAGATGGAGAGTCCAAGTTGTTCCCAGACCCGCTTGGGCATGGCAACCACTTCAGATTCAGAATTTAGAATACAGGTCAGTGTCTTTTTGATTCCTACTACCTTGGCTTTCAAGGATTGGGGTGGAAGGCTATGATGGGCCACAATGGTCCTGAAGGTGCTTCCCATATTACCATTCGACTTGTCTGAGATTGTGACTGGTGAGTTTGTTGACATAAATGGTGTTGAAGGCAATAGTCAGGATTCTTTTGGTAGCCATAGCATCCTTGAATTGACAGTGAAATTCCAGTGCAATCGCAAACAAGTCCTTCACAGGTACAGAGATGTTGGTCTCCAGCACCTGGTCTAGAACTTGCTTAGGAGCAGACTTGTCTTTGAGAGGGAATGTGTATCTGTATTGCATGAAAAAGGATGGGATTGTGTAGGAAGAAGGCAGATTAGTAGGAGAGACTCTGGGAGGAAGGGTACCTTGTTTCAGAGTCTTGCCAGCCTTTGGAGTGGATGAACCCAGTACAGATTGAGAGGCAGGAGCGGAAGTTGATGGCCTTCATGACTGTTGTGTCTCAGGAGTTTCTATCTCCTCTGAGATACTCACAGCTCTGAAATTGGGCTTCTTCAGCACACTTTGGAAAGGAATGGCAATGCCATCGAAACAGACATGCTTTCCCAACTTCCTGTCTTTCACCCTATCTGCTTGAGAACTAGCCCATGCTTGGGCAATGTATGGCTGAAATTTGAGGTCAGTGACTTTGACAAAATTGTTTACTTCCTTGTCATGGTTGTCAATCATAGAAAGAAATGCAGAGGGCTCAATATCCAAGATGGCATCGATGGTTTTCTTAGAGTATGCTACTGAATAAATGCTGGTGGTGTGATGCAGCAGAATGTCACTTCTGGGAGTTTGTTAAGCAGTGTGGGCAGTGTTGATGGCAGAAGCCAGGTTGGAGACCCATTTGGTTTTCAGTCACTTGATGCACCCTTTGATACCTATGCAGCCAGGGATTCTCAGGATCTGGAAACCATCTGGCATATACAGACAGCTGTCTTGTCCTTGAGTGCACCTGCTGACTTGGATGAACTCCAGGGCTTCCTTACAGTTCCAGGTGAAGTACCCTAGACCTGTGCAAAACCTGCATGACAGGTCACAGAGCCTGGTTGGGTTAGTAGCAGCAGTGGAAGTATACTTGGCCTTAACATCTGCCCTAGTGGGGGCAGGTGTGTAGGCTTGGGAAGTAGAGGGCCCAGGTTGGCTGGCAGTGGAAATGATGGGAGTGAGTACTGGATTGATGAAGCCAGGGATGGTAGAGTGGAATCTGAAATCTGTTAACAAAAACTTGGCAGTGGTGAGTATGTCAGTCATTGGATACAGATCATCAGGGTGAAGATCCAACTTTGTGATGGCAAGCCAGGTGCAAAGCTTCTCCTCCACTTCTGGGGGAAATCCATAAAGGAAGAGAGCATCCCAGTCAGCATCCAACAACTTACACTTGGTGACAAGGTGTGTGGCTATCTTGCTGAACTTGTGCCTTTACTCACCAAGGTCCTCTTGGTTGCACATGACCTTAGACCATAACTCCTGTACAAGGTACTGCAGGTCAGCACAGCAGTAGCAGAAATCACCTTCACAGCCAGGATATAATTCTTTGATGTGTCAACAAACTTTTGCCAATCTTGATCTTTGGCTTCATCTAGGATCTCCCAGAGTTCAGCTTCATCAAAATCTGCATATCAGATCACATGCTTGATCTTTTCAATGGCAGTAAGACCAGCAGTATTTCCTAAAATTTTGACATTTTCAAGAATGCACAAGAGATGTGTGGGAACTCTGTCAAATTTGGGAGTGTTTTGGGTTTCCCAGAGAGGCATTTGGACAGGGTTGGCCATTAAAGGTTGGGAATTAACTGGTGGGTTCAGAATAGATGTGGAAGGTCAAAGTGGATTGGTATGTAGGAATGAGAATGGACCGGGGATTGAAGGATATTGCCTGGACATGTGAGGACTAGCTGTGGGAAAGGACAAGGACAATGAAGAGGAGAAAGTGGTAGTTGAGGCAGTTGAAGATGATGGGGTAGAGACATGGGTAGGAATGGTAGATGGACTCAGGCTTGGTGCTGGTTTCTGCAGTAGATGGTTCCAGCAAGTAAAACAGGTTTGATGTGATTGAATGAGATTCAGGTTCTAACAGTGGTAAGTTGGGAGATACTAAAGATGTTAGTGAAGAGAGAGGAGGTAAGACATAAGATGCCATCTGTTGTCAGGATCTGTTTGGAGTCAATGCAGAAAATTTTCTGAGAAATGGCAGGGAGTTGTAACAGTCCAATACCAGGCTATGTTCTTGGAAACTGTCGGGCAAGGTTTCAGAGGCAGTAAAGGGATCTACATTATCTCCAAGACCAAAAAGGGCACCTGGTATGTTTCTAATCAGACTTGATTTTGTGGGGATGGAGACAGTGTTGGTATTTCTAGGGTTGGAAGCTGTGGAAGTGTGATGGGGCGCTTGATGTGATCCAGTGAAAAACAAATCAAAGGATATGAAGGATTTCAATTGGCTGAAGAGGTGATGATCAATATGTCAGCTGATCACTTTGGATGTTCTTGATTCATTGATTACAGGAGTGAAAAATGATTCCTCACAGAGGCCAATGTTGTGAAAGTGGGAAAGTAAAATTTTAAGCTCTTCTCATCAGGGGTTGGGTCTCAGACTCCTCCTTGATGACTCTCTTGAATCCCTCACATTGTGCTTCAGTTATAAAGATGCTAGAAAACCCAGAGTGGGTTTTCTGAGTGGTTAGTGTCAGGTGCGAGCAGAAAACTCAATCCAAAAGAGATCCAAGGGTCTAGAATAATGTCCAAGAGGAAAAGAAATGAAGTCCACTCAAATGTAGAGCTGGAAAATCAGAGTTCAGACTTCCCTGTGATGGTAGGGCTAAAGTCCAACTATGAAGGCAGTCGATCCTTGCAGGACTTGACTTGAACAGTGGCAGAAACAATGAAAAACAAGTTTTCAAGACTTTAGAAGATGACTGAAAAGGATGGGATTCAATGCAGACTGAAGTCTGAGATTACAATGTTTATAGTCTGGGAATTGTCAAATATATAACTCCTCCAATGTCCTCCAACTTACTCTGGACCTGTTCCACACAACTCTGAACTTTCCTCTGCAAAGTACAACTCCTGACTCTGGAGTTATTCAGAGTTGGCTCAATAGTCAGTAACATTCCTTTTCTCCTTCGGACCTCACATTTCCTATTCCGGACATTATGTCAGAGTTACATCGGAGTTCAAGCGCTCTGATCTCTGTCACTACTTAATCTGTCCGCTTTCATAATTCCTTTCTCAGTTGTTCTGCCACCACTGTGCAACAGCTGAGGTTATTCTTTTAGCTACATTTAGCTCTCATTTTACTTATCTTTGTAGTTAGGGTGTCTGTACCCCTTCATAGTGCACACATTCTTACAGGAATACTCAAGACTTTATACATATCAGGGAACTATGATGACAGAGGAAGAAACTTGTTACATGACTGATGATATGAGAGGATCAGGCCCAGTGGACTCCTGCCCACTCTCTGAGGCTCTAAGTATGAAAAGAAAAGAAATCTGGAACTCACCTGACTCGGACCTACAAATACTGGACAGGTGGACACTGGAAACAGGATGAATGGCACTTGGGTTTTGAGGAAATGCTTTGAACATGACTTCTTTGACCTTGAAGATGACTTGGGAACTGGTGATATTGAGGAATCACACCATAGGAGTGTATGGTCTCCTACAATGCATGGGTGCAAGTCCCAACCTGGACATTCTTTTCTTTTCATTGCTGACTATGATATCCTGACTCATCATCTGTTCCCATCACATTTCATGCAATTCCATTTGCTCAGTCAGCAACTCCACCATTACCCACCCTGAACTCACTGCACTTCTATTTAAACTTCATTGTCCTATACTCATATGTCCAAGCAAGACCTCCCCTTTCATGTACCTCAATACACTGGGTCTTTGCTTCATTCCTTGTCTCCCACCTCAGTTTCTCAATGGGAACTCCTTTACTCTTTGAGACTTTGTAGTGCCCTTGAGGCTATGCTGTTCCAGAGAATCTCTTGCCACCCAATCAACATTAGATCATTAGGAAGTCTATCCTCTTCAACAATTAATCATTGAGGCAGAACAAGCAGAAAGCCTTGTTCTTCTAGAACTCTCATACCTCATCCTCATAGAGTGGCTTGCCCCACTCTCCTTGCCTTAGTACTCTAGACCCTTCTTAGGGGCTAAGCCTGTCCTCTACCCAAGGCAGTCATAACACCACCACAGTTGGGCACAAGTGCATCTTTGAAGGCCAGATTTCCCACAAAGCCAAAGTCCAAAGGATTCAGGACTGGCCAGAGTGTAAGACCATCTCTAAGGTATGGGGATTTCTTGGTACATACAGTGTTCTTCAAATTTTCATACAGAACTATGTGGCTATTTCGCAGCCTTTGGTTGATTTAATCTGAAGTGAGCCTTAGTATGCAGCATTCAATGTTTCAAGGATGAGATATTAAAGTCCCCCATGCTTCATCCACTGGATTATGAGTCTGGACAAGAAGTGATTCTCACATTGGGCATGTCCTGGACTGCAGTTGGTTTTATTCTATTCCAGGTTGCCAAGGACAGGAAGCAGTTCCTGAATCATTTCGGATCCTTGATCTCTACCAAGGTAGAGAAAGCAAGTATTCTCAGATGAAACTTGAGTTAAATGAACTATTTATTCTGTGCTCTGTGAGCTGTCCATGTTTTTATCTTCGAAGTTGCTAACTTCACAGTGGAAATGGATGCCAAGTACATCAAAGGGATGATCAACAATCTGGATCTGCAGCCCAATGCTGTCATAAATCAATGGATTTCCAGGATCCTTCTGTTCACATTCAATCACATTTATGTCCCTGCCAATAAAAAAACACCAGAGCTGATGGCCTCTCCTGCTGTCCATTGTCCAAGTCTGATTCTCTGAATGAAGATGACTATGAGGATGGGCTTGATGATACATATTCCTTCACTGTTGCATTACCGAATGAATATCCTTCCCTGCAGTTTGTTCATGCTCACCCATACTGATATTATGGAGTTTCCCTAGTGACCCCTTCTCTTCCTGTTTATCATGTCTGCCAAGTAGATTATTCTGGCGCATACACAGCTGACTGGGGGATTCTGCCTGTTTATGTTGAGTATTGTGCACTCACCGACCATGTCTCTGACTCTGCATTGCAGCCCAATGAGCCTTCCAAATCTTCTTTACCTCATTCTGCTAAAGCCAAGGCTTGAGACACCTGACTCAACCTCATCTGTGCTGACAAAATCTGTGCACTATGGAGGGGTAGAGATATCCAGACTACAGACATAAGTAAAAATAAGAGCTAGATGTAGCTAAAGAACTAACCTTAGTGTTGCATAGTAGTGGCAGAACAACTGAGTAAGAGATGATGAAAGTGGACTGACTAAATAGTGACAGAGATTAGAGCACATGAACTCTGGTGTAACTTCAACATAATGTCTGGAATAGGATATATGAGGTCCAAAGAAAAAAAAAGAACTTACTGAGTGAAATGGTCAACTCTGAGATGCTTTGAAGCAGAGTTGAGGGACTTGGTGCACATCAACCTCAGAGTTGTGGGGATGGACCATGAAGTAAGTTGGAGGTTGGAGGATGTATATCACGTGCCTTCCTTGCCATCAAAACCCATCCTCCTGACATATCTGACAAAGAGTTTAAAGCTTTTGTCCAATCCATCTTCTGCTTTTTCCTTGTCAATGATATTCTCTGGAAATGGAAACTGCATGGTTGTCATCAAGTGGTGGTCTCAGAGAATCAATGGTACAGACTGATTAAGGAGGCACATAATAATCTTAGGCACAAGAGCTGCTGGTATGCTTTGGATCATTCTCTTGTTTAAAAACAATGTCATCCTGGAAAAACCCATAATATTGAAGAGTTTGATGAGAATCATCCTCCAAAATCTGCACATAAAGTTCAGCATTAATCTTACTATCAATCCTGGAAGCCATTCCAACTCCTTCCCAAGTGCCACAATCCCATATCAGCAAGATCCACTCTCAAACTTCACTGTCTTTTGCCCCAATCTATCACTTAATTCCTCTCCTGTCTTTTTCCATGTCCATCTCTTGCCATCTGACCCAATGCAATTAATTTTAGTCTCATCTAACCATATAACTCACTTCCAGTCCTCAATATTTCAGCAAAGTCTAACCTTGCTTGCTTATGACACTTAGAGAAAAGAGGGCATTTCTATTTTACTACAGCCTTCTTTCCTGCTTTTCTAAGGTGACAATGGATGGTCTGGGAGGGAATATGATGGTTCTTGATGTTTTGAAGAGTTTGAGTTACCTGGACATCATTTTTAGCTTTTCCACTTTCAGTGAATTGAATGGCATGCTGCATGTTGGTAGACAAAATAATGAATAGACAGCCTCCAGAGGACTTTTAAAGGTTATGACAGTGGTTTTCTAATATTATATAGTGGTAGACTTGCTAAAGCCAGTAGAAGCAGGGATTTAATGAGTTAACCTATTTTCAAGAAAGCAATGATTTGATTGGTTTAATCAACAGAGAGAGATTCTATGGTGATATGACTAGAATACTTACTTGAACAAGAGGGAAGATTATACTGAACTAGATTATGTAATGATTTCGTATGCTTAAGCTATTGAAAGCCCTCCAGCCATCCAGCTGCAAGAGCCAGCTCAGTATATGTTATAATTTCATGATTAAGCTATACCTTCCTTCCATTTTCTAACTTGCTTCCTGTTAAGTCAACATTGACTTACATTTAACTTTTCTAAAACCAGATCATGTGACTATCATGTGATTAAGGGTCACAAGACTTCCTCTTATATTCATGTCACATCACATCACATTCTAGACTTTATCAGAACATTCTGTAACATTCTATGATATCCTGTACCCTTACTTTATATAGGAAGGCCACTCTAACTAGATGCACTGCTGCACTAGCATGCACCATGTAGTTTAGTATATAAATCAGTGCATGCCTGATAAATTCTTGTAACATTTCTGATCACCACTTGTTTCTTTGTTGTCAGCTCTCCAGGCTAGTATGAGTTGGTGCATGCTATATACAGTGTATCTGATTGGCTTTATTGCATGTTGTCAAAATATAACTCTGGTATAACTCTAGTACAACTCTGAGGGTACTCCGCCCTCTTCTCGTGTGTCCTCCGCTCCATTCACTTTGGAGTTGCATTTATCTGTTTCAGGAATGTCTCATCACATTGTACCATTTTTCTTTTGACCATTGTATGACTTCCAAAAGTCATACAACTTATTTCTTTTCTCTTGAACCATTCCTTTCTCATTTCAAGCTATTTCAAATACACTTTACTTATCCTTGCTTAACTCCGGACCGGAGTTTTCCAGAGTTAGATGCACACATATCATTTCACTACTTAATCCCATTGTTTCCTTCAACTCACCTCAGTTGTGATTGCTCTCTTGGGCATCTGGCTGAGTACTGGGTACCTTTGCCCACTCTATAGAATTTGACACATGTGAAATACTGTCCTCATAAAATACACACCTCATTATAGAAAGGACAAAATTATCTCACTCAAATTCTCTTTCCAAGTAACTTTAAGGAAAAATTCAGGTGTTGTAGTCACTGGTGAGACAATTCAGTAGCTTCTGTCTTAAAGATTGACAACTTATTATATTCTTGAAATGGCTTCAACTATATTTACTTGATTGCAGAGTCTTGTTCCACTTCATAGTGATGAGAGATTCAGGATTTAGGAGTCACTAAGGTTAGAAATCTATGTATATTTCAAGTTCTTATGATATTTGTTTACATTCCTCTAAGCATATGCATATAGAATTACAAACATCTTTACTCACAAGTATTATATAATCAAGCTTGAACTTTCACCAGATTGAAGCTCCTTGATTGAGTAAGGACATATGATCTTGAAATTGCAAGGAAGTTTCTGGAGTTTATGCATATATTTGGCAGCAAAGCTAGTTTCAATTGATTTGTTATTGATCTTCTTGGCTCTTTGCTACATGAATTCATTAACAAGCATAAAATAGTTCATATTTATTTGCTCACTCATTTCACAGAACAACTTGTGAGTTAATTTAGCATGTATATGTAGTGTACTTCTGATAATTAAGCCACACAACAGATCTCATGTCTATGCTTATATGCCTTACATTTTTGCCATTGTTAGACTTTCTCATCACAACTGAGATACTTATTTTGATTGTCTTGATTACTTTCTATTTCATTTTCTTTGCTGGTTGCTATAAGCTACTTATCATTTTCTTTCTGCTGGTTGATTGTCATAACAATGTTGCTATGACATGCACAGCCTGGTAACTTTTTCTCCTTTTGAGTCATTTACTTGTCATGACTTATTCTAATTCTTTACTTCTTCCACAACTACTTTTCTCATCACACTGGTCATCATAATTATGAAATTTTTTCACTTTATCCTGCTAGTATATTCCAGTTGATACTTTCTTTCACAGTACAGTCATGGTACAGATATCTCATAGTATAAATATCAGACATTCATGTTGTGTATCTTAAGGTATATCTGTACAAGGCCAGGATTGTTTCTAAGCCATATTTTTTCTGCTTTTGTATGTGTGTGCTTGGGCAAGACTGTTCACTAAAGGTTATTGCTTGGCCTCTAAAACTAGCTTGGCTCCGATTGTTATTGTGCTACATTACTGCATGATACTATATCTCACTTCTTATGCATGGAAGTTTAAGCTGGCTATCAAACTTCACTCCAGTGTAAAAGTGAACAGGTTGCAATGAAAGCAAAACACGTTGAAATCCATGGATAAAATTACTGGCACAAAAGACATGGTTTATAAATTTATAACTCCAATGCAGCCCACAATTTTTATGATTTTCATGCAGGACACACAACCACTCAACCTTTATTAGATGTGGTTGCTGAGTACATTAACCCTAAATGGGGTGGTAATGTTACAATACATGATGGACTTTACTTTAGCAAATTTAGGAATCTTTTCAATGAATTGCTTAGTCAACTCTCATCATTTCTTATCTTTTATTTCTGTACAGTGCATGGCTATGTTGCAACCTTCATGCTTCTCTTCCATTCTACCACTTGACTATGCATCTCATGCCTATAATTTTATTTCGCATAGTGACATCCTCATGAGTATCTTATAGACATTTTAATCATTTTTAGTAGATATGAAAAATATGCAACCTATATATTACCCTTGAAACTGGCTCATGCTTCCAGTCTATTTCTATCAGAGGTTTCAATTAGACTTTTCTCTTTTCTCAGATTAGAACTAGGGCAATCTGAAGCCTCTACAGATTCTGGGTTGTTTTGGATATCACAGAAAGCGGATAAAGTTCTCTAAGATCTCTAACTACTAGTATATATGTGAATATGACATTTGACATTGATACTAACCAGAAATGTGATGTGGAAATTGCAGGTGTGCCTGAATATCCATAACTCAAGTGTTGATTCCCAACTAGAGCTTGAAAGATTGCCAAATTCAAAATTTCTTCTACTCTGATGACAGACTTATTCAACACACTTTGTTATGGATAATTGTCACCACTATTTCCATACTCAGTATTGCTTGAAGCCTTTCACATCTCAGTTATGCATACATCTCTGTTATAGAATAATTGAGCAGCAGTGAAGACATTATTCTTGCATCTCCTCATGAGCAATTCAATGGCACAACAGTTTGTTGATCCCTCCTGTGGTGAACATATCACCTTCCTTGACAAAGTTTCTAAAATATTGAATGTTAAATTTTATAGTAAGGGCAGAGATATCTAGCACTACATGCTGTCAGTACAACTATAGGTAAATGAGTAGAGAAGGTCTCACTGAGCCAGATGCCCAAGTGAACAATCACAACTGCAGTGAGTCAAAGAGAGGGAAGAGACTACATAGTGAAATGGTATGTGTGCATTCTAACTCTGGAAAACTCCAGCCTGGAGTTGAGTGAGGATAAGTTATATACATTTGAAATAGTTCAGGATGAGAAAGAAATAGCTCAGGTGAAGAAAAACAAATCATACAACATGTCAAGACAGGAGTCCAAAATGGGTTAAAGTACAACTCCAAAGTGAATATAGAGAAGGACACATGAAAAGAGGCCAGAGCTTCTTCAGAGTTATACCAGAGTTGTAATGGAGTCATCCTTTGACATTGAAGCTCTTAAGCTGGCATTTGTTAGAATTTTGGACAAATTTTGCATAGACAAATTTGGTAGCTTACATAAGCATACCTACATCGCACTGTAGCTAGTTTACTTAGGACTCAGTGACTTACTGAGGACCATACAGGTCACCTAAGTAAGAGAGGAATTAACAGAGTTCTACAGCATTTCTTCACAGATATTCCAGTCAATCATTGAATGAATATAGCATTTAGCAGTGACAAGCCAGGCAATACTGTCATTATAATGCAAGATTCTACTTCTTATTTGAGTAATAATGTGATGCAAAGTGCCCACTTTCCTTGGGTCTGGTTTTAATATATACACTATATAATGCATAAATGTGCAATGTTTGGGTATATTGTGTAAGCACTGAAAGCAGACATGCCGCTGGCAATTTCTTAACATCCAAAACATGTCCATTTTTGGGCATTCTGTTAAAACACACATCCCCTTTTTTATTTCACTTCACCATTCATTCCCCCTGCATCAAATATTCTTATTATCAATTAGAATAGTATAATACATCTGTAATTACATTTAACACCGCTAATTATTGTCAAGATCTATAGTGTGGGCAAAGATACCCAGTACTCAGCCAGATGCCCAAGAGAGCAATCACAACTCTATTCACCTATAGTGTGGGCAAAGATACCCAGTACTACTAACTATCACTATAACTA
>JBBPTO010000146.1:0-47118 GCA_038094155.1 Pulveroboletus cf. aberrans | reverse complement strand
TGGGCTGAAATGGTATTGGCATCTTGGCAGGGGTAGAGGGCAAGATGAATTCTGAGCAGTATGTCTCCATTTTGAAGGGTAATCTGCTTCATAGCATGGAAAAATCTGGTATTTCTGAGAAAGACATTATCTTTCAACAGGGTAATGACCCCAAGCACTTCTCTAAAAGAGCTTAGGAATGGCTTGAATCTCATGGAATCAAGCTTCTGGATTGGCCCCCACAATCTCCAGACATTAGCCCTATTGAACATGTCTGGCAAATTCCAAAACAAAAGCTCAACAACTATTCAAGACAAGCTAGGGAAGTATGGGAAATTTGGGAGAGGATTGCAGTGGAGTGGGGCACAATTGAGGCTGAGAAGGTCAAATATTGATAGATAGTATGCCCAGAAGGCTAGAGGCAGTGATTAAGGCCAAAGGAAGACACCCTAAGTACTAAAAGTATAAAATTGGAATGATGCTCAAATAAGTGTCCCAATGACATGTCATTTTAAAATGGCTGTACCTCAGTGGCATGACAACCGAATCACATGGTCTAAGTGGGGTTAGGAGGCCCAGTGCAAGTACTACCTTCGCCCCTGCAAGTGTTTGGCCTTGTTTGGTTTTCGTTACTGGCAATTAACCAATCTCTTCAAAATGCACCAACATTGGGACACTTTTTTGAGCCACTGTATATGAGCAACTCAATTTATGCCCACTCAATTTTCTGAAGATGGTATACTATTATATAGAGTGTGGCATGCACTTGCATATTAATATTCACCCCTGGAATTAATGTGTGATGATTCCCCTCATCAAATCCACACTTATACTCTCTACAAGCAAGTATTTTTGATGAAGCTATCATTTTCTTGAGGGAGTCATTCTACTTTGAGATGACTGTAGTGATATGATATAGTTGTTACTATTACTAGAATTTACTAATTTAATTTGATCCAGCCTGATGAAACTTGACTTAACCAAATTATCATTAAATAAAGTCAAGTCATGTTAAGTTTCATTAGGTTGGATCAAATTAAATTAGTAAATTCTAGTATTAATCATGTTAAGATCAATCAACATTAAATGCATAAATTAAACTTAAACTTGATGAAAACATAATATACACATAGATCATTTCAAATGACATTATTGATAATACATAGTATTAATATCTATTTTCTTCTAATCTTAGTATATGTGAAATCTATATGTTGAATTTAATTGATTTTAGGCATTGCATTTAATTTGATTTGACTTGATTCAACTTGATTGACCTAAATAATTTGACTTTATTTGACTTTACTGAATTTTTAATTAAATGAAATAAAGTCAAATTACACTGAGTTCAGTCAAGTTTGAGTCAAGTTAAATCAAATCCATAGCATTGATTGAATTTAATCTAACTTGATTTCACTTAATTCATTTCACTTTATTTTATTGCACTTAATTAAATTAAAAAATTCACTCAAATAAAATAATGTCATGTCATATTAAGTTGAATCAAGTTGAATTAGTGAATTCCAGCATTGACTTGCTCATATATACTTATTTTTCTTATCATTTTACATGACCTTCAACTTGTGCTTACTTTAATTCTTATACCTTGAACTACTTAAATACTTTGAAGAGTCATCAGATTTGACAGGGATGGACACTGGCAGTGCTTACAGTGCCCTTGGTGCATAGCACCATACAAATAGATCTAGATTCACTCAAGCTTTAGAGTGTCACCTGAAGGTGCTACCTTTGGAAATTTGACTACAAGTATCTCTGCTGGAGATTTGGTTCTGGTATGAGACTTGAGTGTCATATACCTCAACATTGGTAATGGATTTCAAAGGATTTTACCTCTGGTTTCTGACCAATTTTCAATATCTTCATTGAAGATATGAATCACTGAGCAGCAGATGACAACATTATTTCATTCCTTATGTTTAGTATGATATAATGTGTACAAATATGTGACAGATTCATTATTGTCATCAACATTCAATTCAGTCTCATAGAGGTCCAGTTCCTCTTCTAATGTTTCATCTGCATCTGAAAGGGTATTATCCTCAGTTTGAATTTTAACTGCCTTTTCATTATCATTAGGTATTTTTGACTGTTCTTCTATAGCTTCTTTGTTACACTCTTGTACTTTGGTGGTAAAAAATCATGATCTCAATTCAAAAGTCCCATATTGTAGCAAACACTACATGAATGTAAGTTTCACAATCCTAAGTTATGATTCCATGTAGGGACTTAGCTAAGGCTTAGCAATGGGTGAAGCTAAAGCCATGGAGAACATGGAGTATCTGTGTAAGTGATTGCTGGAAGAACAGATGCACTGATATATAAGATTGGGATCTGATCTGGATTATGATCTGGAAATGTATCAGATCTAAGATATAGGAGGTGGCAGAGATAGCCACTGAGAGATTAGGTTATATATGAGAACTTAGAGTTCTGGCAGTAGAAGCATAATGTATTATGGCATTATGGCATATACATCATAGATAAGGTTGTGGCAGTGTAAAAGTGTCAGCCTCATGGACTATGGACATTAATAGATAACAGTCACACATTCTGGGATATGCTCTCATGTAGATAGTATGAATAGCTACCAGTGGCAATATGGGCTTATGTATTAGCTCTAAGGTAGCTCAGTAATATATAAGAGACTCAATGATCAGATGGTTTGCCATTTTGGTCTCATCCATTCACCTCTTCTCCTTGTCTAGTATTATAGATTCTTGTCTCTTATCTCTGACCATTTCATCAGATGATACCTGAATAGTAAAGGCCTCCCCTAATGACCCTCAAAAATCAATAGACTGTCATTGAATGGAGTTGGATCATGGGCATTGCAATTAATGGTTCATAACACATATTCTTACTGGTTAATTGCATTGATCAGCCATATGATCCTCTTTGTTCTACTCAACTCAACCTTTACTTTACTCTATACTATGTTATAGTCAAAAGACTTTAAATTCTATCACAACCAGACTCCAGGCCTAAGAAGAACTCTTCTTTGCCTAGATACAAGCCTGTGTATAACCATTTGATCCATTAATGGAATGAAAGTGAGCTATAAGGCAAGGCTTCAAACAAATGAAAGAGAAGTATTGAGCTTTTATGACTTTTGTGAGATAAAAGCAAAGTGCTTTCATAACAATATGATACATGATACATCCAGCTAGATATTAGCATCCAGGCTGGTCATCAGATATCACATGATCTAGGTTCCATGATTTACAAAAGAGAAATATGCTAAGTCCAGCTTTGCAGATCCATTATGAATGGGATAGAAGCAAAATTTGTAACATTATCCTCCATCTAATCAAGATTGATGTCCAGTTGATTGAAGGTTAGATCCTTAGAATCTGTAAAAGACTTGTATTGATGCCAGCTGAAAATGACAAACTGAAAAGTGGACATGCCACACAATTTCCATAGAGTGGAGGGATTGGACCTGTAAAATTCCCTGATTGTATCATGAGTGTGATTCAGATTCATCTCCAATTTTCACATTCAGTCATTCTCTTTCCAGCCCTTCCAGTGGACCACATACTGTAATTAATTTCAGTACATCCAAGAACTAACAATCTTCTCAATCTCATATTCTTCATTATCTTCATCAGTGACTTCTACTAGCCCTTGCTGATGTGATGGTTGTCCAGGGAGTCTATTCTTGGATAGCTTGATCTGACTTATATTTACAACCAGATGAATGCAGAGCAATTTCAGAAGCCTGAGCTTCACAGTGTTATCTAGGATGATCTTGGCAATTTTGTAGGAGCCTAGCCACCTCTCCATTAGTTTCAATGACTGCCAGGTCATGCAAAGTTTCAAATGTTCAGTTAACAACCAAATCTTATCTCTGATCTTATACTACAGAGATTTGAAATGATATTTATCTCCCTGTCTTTTCATGTGGCACTTAGCTTTTTCTAGATTTTCTTTGATGATATCGAGCATGTCCTTAAACTCTCATGTGAACTGTCTTATAGCAGGTACTTTACCCTTTCAAGATTTGATGCCTATCCTGAGGTCATATTGCAATGTGGCCTTAAAGGGTGATGTACCCATGACACTGTGCTTTTTATCATTGTAGCTAAATTGTGCCAGTGTCAGCCATTCAGCCCAGTCCTACTGCTTTTCTGCAGTAAACATCCAAAGATGCTACTGGAGATCCTGGTTCACCTGTTTGGTCTTCTTCTTCCATTCTCATGGTGATCCTGATTCTGGCTGTGGGAATAACAACCATTTATTTGTTGTCATCTTTAATTCCTATGGTGTGGTCTTTTCATCATGAAAGGGTGTTAGCTTTTCCCATCGAGGTGCCTGGCTTGTTGATGAGTACATAATTAAACCTTATCAGATACTGCATTCAGTACATTTGCTGTCTATTCAGATTCTATGTTTTCATGAAATACCTGAGGTTGGCATAATCTATCCAGATTTAAAACTGTTTTTCTACTCCTTCAAGGAGGTGCCACCACTGCTCAAGGGTGTTAATAATAGCCATCATTTCCTTGTTGGCTACTGTATAGTTCTATTGTTTCATGGTAGTACTCATCATGGTACTGTTTTGACACTAAGTGTTCAATGTGAGCCTTAGATGGGCATCTGACTCTTCAAAATTGTCATTGGAGTTGTCTTTCCAATGTTCTGCTTGCCAAAAGGTTGGCAGGACATGAAAAGTGACTGGAATTAAAGCATGCTCACAATCAGAAGGTGGGAACATTTGATGGTCTTTGAAGTCAATAGCCAATCCCTACAAGAATGTATGTAAACAAGATCACATACATCACATGAAAACATGAAAAAGGTTCAATAGAAAGTGAAATTATGTAAGTGGGTGTTAAGACTGGATCTCCTCCACTCAAACTCCGGTCTCCGACCGGAGTAACTTGGAGAGAGCAGAGAGGAGGAGTCTAAGGTGATATTCAGGCTAAGGTATCTACATACAGAAGTCGGAGTATATATACATCAGAGTGACTGTGGATTAGTAACGGAGGGCTATGTAGATATATAAGACGGAGTCAGAGAGGTCATATGCCGGAGCTGTGCTCCGGGCCAGGAACAGGCCGGAGCTATGCTACACAGCGTTGGAGGGATCAGAGAGCGAAGCTAAACTAAATACAGAACAAGGGAAGTACGTAAGGATATCTATGATTAGTCCGGAGTTTTGGAGGTTAGGAGTTGGTGAGATATCACCGGAGGTAGTGGCAGAGTTGATCTGGAGGTCGGAGTTGACTCGAATGTATGGGATATGACAGTATCCCCCTCTTAGGCCTGAACCCTTGAAGGCCGTTTGGAGGTCTCTGTCAGAGTCTGGCAAAAGTGCAGGAGGTGGCGAGGCAGGTGCATAGAGATCAGGCTTAGGGAACACTGATGGCACAAGCAGGGCCAGGAGGGTGACAGAGGTGCGCTAAGCAGGAAGTCAAGATCGGATGGAGCCGAAATGGGAGGCAGGAGTGACTGTGGAGGATCGGAGCGGAGATAAGCGGAGGTCGGAGGAAAGCGGAGGTTGGAGTAAAACAGAGGTTGGAGGGAAGGTGAATGTCAGAGAATGGGGATTGGAGAAAACAGAAATCAGGGAAGAAGTGGAGGTCGGAGGGTGATGGAGGTGTTCGGAGGTGTATGGGAGGAGTTCGGAGGTGGCCTGGAATGGCCGGAGTGCGCTGGAGTGACGCAAGGGATCGGAGAATGAGGGAGGAGGAGGTGTTATGGAGCACATGATCAGCCCATGACCTAACAAAGGAGCATCGCTTTCGGAGGTTCAGAGGTTCAGAGTTGCATCAGGGAACACAGCGAGCAGCTTGATCAGGAGTGAAAAATTGGGCGAGCGCGTTCCTACCCCCCTCTTAAGGTCGATGTCCCAGCATCGACAGAGGACAGAGAGAAGGATGGTTGGGTACATATCCGGAGGTCCGGAGTTCCCAGGAGGTCGGAGGAGCGGAGGAGCGGAGGGGCAGAGGAGCGGAGATGGCGTGGAGTGCATCAAGCAACTCCAGCAGGAGGAGGGTCAGAGTGGGGGCAGAGTTTCATGGAGTGCATCGAGCAGCTCCAGAAAAGGCAGGAGGTGGGGGTCAACATCATTACAGCTGATCAGGCCATGTTCCAAGTATCTCCAGCTGATCGGGTTAGGATCTGGAGTGAGCGGATGTTGGCAGTTGTCAGTGACGATGAAGTGAATGAGGTCGGAAAGGAGGTCGGAAGGGGTCGGAGTGGAGGTGCAGAGGTGCGGAATGCGAAGTTGAGAGGGTAATCCAAGGGTCAGTCCTGCAAATGAACAGAGGGAATTCTCGACCTCTGACGCACAGCAACTGAATGCCAAGGAGAGGATGGGGGGTGCAAGTGCTGCACTAGGCAAACACAAGCGGAGGGGTGGACCACAGGTCCGAACGGAGGTAAGGAGTGATCTGAAAGCTTGATGCGACCGGAACGCCAGAGGCATGCAGAGCAGATTGGAGTTGTAGCGAAGTTCAGGAGATGGGGAGGGGTGCGAGTGTTGCGCGAAGCGAACACAGGCGAGAGGGTCAGACACGCAGTCTGAGGAATCTCAAGGGAGTCCAAAGGAGGTTGGTCTCTGGAGAGGGTGGCTGTGAGGCCGGAGTGAACTCAGAGTTCGAGCTCCGGAGACCAGAGGTGATGTCGGAGGGGTTGGCACTTGTTCTACAGATGTCAGGCGAATGTGTCACTGCTTAAACCCTATGATCAATGGATCGTTAATGGGCGAGTTGACGGGGCCATCAGTCATGTGTCTGGAGTCCAATGAGGGCATGCGTGAAAGCATCGGAGGTGGTTTCCCTGAGATGGAAGGAGAAGCAGAGTTCAGGAGGTGGATGTCGGAGTGCGGAGTTCAGGAGTTCGGGGACGTCAGGGGGGTCAGAGGGACAGAAATGCCATCAAGGCACTCGGAGGTCATGGGTAACCGTCAGGAGGGTCGGAGGTCAGGAGATGGGGTCGGAGTTGTTAGGAGATGGTGTATCTCGAAACAGATGGCAGAGTGGACTGAGGGTGATGGTACCGGTCATAAGTAATGAGTGGATGCATTTGAGACGGAGTGCAGATGGGGTCAGGGAGAACGCGGC
This sequence comes from Pulveroboletus cf. aberrans, assembly GCA_038094155.1. NCBI lineage: Eukaryota > Fungi > Basidiomycota > Agaricomycetes > Boletales > Boletaceae > Pulveroboletus > Pulveroboletus cf. aberrans. The sequence continues at coordinate 40,051 of JBBPTO010000146.1, read as the reverse complement.
TCCCGAGGGTAAGGTCGGATGGTCCACGGGCCTAACTTTCGGCTGGACATCTCCGGAGGAACCGGAGTTGTCTCAGAGACACCCCGAGTGACGGAGGTGTTCTGGTTCGAAGCCTAGAGGAAAGACTTGAGATTGAAATCTCGATGTGGGCGTGAGGGGTCATAGTCAGAGTAGTGACAGTACAGGAGGAAGCCTGAATATACTGTTAAGACCGGATCTCCTCCGCTCAAACTCCGGTCAGAGATCGGAGGTCAAGGGGAATCGAATGGCCAGAGATGGCCGGAGGTCCAGAGGATCGCGTCCAGAGGGGTGAAGGCTTGGCACAGGACTTGTGTGTCATGCCCTAGCACTGTCACGGCCTTCTTGGTCGGAGACACATCAGAGAAAACCAGAGAAGTTGAGAGGAGTGGTCTAATGTGATATTCAGGCTAAGGTATCTACATACAGAAGTTGGAGTATATATATGTCAGAGTGACTGTGGATTAGTAACGGAGGGCTATGTAGATATATAAGACGGAGTCAGAGAGGTCATATGCCGGAGCTGTGCTACACAGCGTTGGAGGGATCAGAGAGCGAAGCTAAACTAAATACAGAACAAGGGAAGTACCTATGATTAGTCCAGAGTTTCAGAGGTTAGGAGTTGGTGAGATATCACCGGAGGTAGTGGCAGAGTTGATCCAGAGGTCGGAGTTGACTCAAATGTACAGGATATGACAGTGGGGCTGACTTTAATTGATTATCACTGCATGAGATGACCCCAAGAATGCCTGAAGTGTGAACCCTCTCTTTTCCTCTTATAGATGCACTTTACTTAAGAAATGAGGTGAGTAGCTATCAATGGATCAAATGGTCTACACAGGCTTGCACCCAGATGAGGAACAATGTAATTAACTATCCCACAAGCTATGAGACTCTAGTTCACCAGGTACTAAATAGGAGTTAGGCAAGTGGGAGGAATGTCATAAGGACTAAACTGGAGTTCTTGGGACAATGGCATTGCAATATATATACTATTACAGATCAAACACAGACCATGTGTGGCTGTACATTCTATGCCCTAAAAGGCTATAAGCTTTGAGAACATATCTACCTATATAAGTACATAATGAAATAGAAGCAAGCCATGAGGTGAGGCTTCCAACAAATGAAAGAAAAGTGCTTCCATAACAATGTGATATGTGATATGTCCAGCTAGATATCAGCATCTGGGCTGGTCATGTAATATCATGTGATCTGGGTCACATAATCCATGAAAGAGAAATATACTAAGTTCAGCTTTGCAGATCCATTACAAGTAAAACAGGGGCAAAAATTATAACAACTTTTTGATCATGAGCATGCTTCAATACTGGCCACCCCTTCTATTATCTTTTGGCAAGCAGAATGGTGGGTAGATGATCTCAACAATAAATTTGAAGAGCCTAATGTACACTTGGCTTTAAAACAAGAGGAAGAAATGATCAAGATCTCTCTTTGCCTCACAGAAATACAGAAAGAGAAAGTATCAGAAGAGATTTACTGGTTAGCACTCAGATCATCCCTTCCCAAACAAGAACCAGCAAGGATCCTTGCACTGGATCACCAATATTACTGAAGGGTAGAGGTCTTCTTACACCATCTTTCTCAGCTTTAATCATCATCATCATCATGAATAACCAAAGCACAGATCAATGTGTTATGTTGAAAACAGATGTCACCAACAAGGAGTTGAAACAAGAATTAAGCTCAGATTCAAGGACATTCTGAAAAGGCCTAGTAGATATCAGCTTTATTAGAACAATTGAATAAATAGGTTCCAATCATGGATATAAAACAACAATTGCAGGTGCAGTTTGAGCAGCTGAGCACTGCTCTCACCACCATACAAACAAAAGTGAGATTAGCAATATCAAACATTGCCATTGCATTGGCAATGCTTGTTATCAACAGTCACAGTGCAAAACAAATCAGGACACCCTAGACCCACACTCCTCAGGAACATATGAACAATTTAAAAACTGGTGGATCAAGATGCAAGTCTATCTATATAGTAATCAGAAGACCTATGTCTGTCCATGGGCTATTTACCTGGTAGTATGAACAAGAATAGGCCCAGCAGAGGGGCCAGATAAATACCATGCAGCAGCCTAGACATAAATAAATACCACAGAAAACCCAGGTATGCCTGGCTTGATCAGGAAGACAAAAAAGGGATTGTGAGTGAGGTTCTCACAAGTCTTTACAATAAAATCCATAATGGCAGAGCTTGAACAACTCTGTCAAAGGTCAAATGAAAGGGTTGAAGACTTTCTAGTCTAATTCCTGGATGTCTACAGAAGGGTCAAACTTTCTGAACAACAAGGAGTATGCTAGCTGAAAAAGTTGGTGCACAAGAAGATTATGCTTTAGGTCTTCCAACAGAAAGAAAGACAAGAAATTGTTGACAGTACCTCAATATGATAAAAGATTTTGATACTACAATTAAAAGCTTCAACTTTGTGTGAGTTGTCAAGGGCTACATATTTGATAATAGCATGCAATATAGATTCAATCAGGGGGTTCATGAGATCCTGATGTGATAGATGTAGATGCTATACAATACAGCTGTTTCAATTGTGGTGGTGTGGGGATCATCAAGAATTACAAAAAGTCCTTCACTCACACTCAGTACACTGAGTGCACATTCAATTGAGGAGGGAACCATTTCAGTTGCTCAAAGAATAAAAAAGTCTGTGCAATTATCAAGGAAGAAGAACCAGACTTCAAGAAACTGGTCAAATCTTGGAATAAAAAGGGAAAGTACTGAGTTGCCAAGATCTTCAAAATATTAATGGAGGAAATAAAGGCATTTTTCTATGGTATCTATGAGATAGAAAAGAAACAGGGAAAAAGAAAAAGCAACTGAATAATCTGGATGTTCAGAAGCCAACAAACTCAACAAAAAAATTGTTCACTTATTCCTTTTCATATTTAAATTTTAATAGCATAATGAAAATACTGGGTGTCAGAGTCTGAGTTCAATATTTCTTCTAAGTCTCATTATGTAGAAATGAATGATATATCTAGCATGGATACAAATGTATTTATCTCATCATTGTTAATCAAGACTGAAACCCATCAAGGGCTTGCTGCATGAGAATGCAGGCTTAATTCAGTCTTAAACAATATGTATATTTTGATAGCATGATAGACAATTTCTTAGAGATTCTGATTTACATGATCAACCAGAAGAATGAGATAACCCTCCTGATTAAGATTACTCCTATCACACAGAAGGATAGGCAAGTGGAGCTCCATGCACACTCAAATAGTGGTGCAAATAAAATCTTTATAAACAAAACTTGGGCAAAGAAGAATAGAATTTTTCTACAACAATTAAAACAACCAATTACAGTGTTTAATGCCAATGGAACCAAGAACTCTGGGGGGTCAATAAATTATGTGGTAGAGCTCATTGTGAAATATCAGAATCATCATAAGAAAATCATGGCAGAAATAGTAGATCTAGGAAAAATGCCAATGATTCTTGAATGTACTTGACTAGTCAAGCATAATCTCACCATAGATTGGATCAATGGCTCAGTTCAAATGGCTCAATGTCCAAGATCTTGTTACTTCTTGTCAGATAGATCAGAATATCTTGCTCACATACAATGTGAAGAACTTGACAACATGCCACACACCTACCAAAAGGTAAAGACAATAAAGGTCACATCTGAAGAGAAAAACATTGATTGCCTTGTTCCAAAATAATATTCGAATAAGTACTACCATGTTTTCTCAAAGAAGAAATACAAGTATATGTCAGAAAGAAAATCTTGAAATTATGCAATAGATTATAAGAAGATGTTTGGATCATATAAGGTCTGATTGTTCATTCTCTCACCATATGAGCAGAAAGAAGTAAAAGCATTCCTAGATGAATAGCTTGTGAAGGGATATAATTAAACCTTCAAAGTTGCCTCAAACATCTCCAGTGTTCTTTATTCCTAAAAAAGATGAAAAGAAGAGAATGGTATAGAATCATCAATACCTCAACAAACACACTATCTAGAATGACTATCCACTATTATTGATTGAAAGCTTGATTGAAAAACTCCAAGGAATCAAGCTCTTCATCAAAATGAATCTTCATTGGAGTTATAAAAAAAGGTGACAAATGGAAGGTAGCCTTCCTTTGTCATAGGGGTTCTTACATATCAACTGCAATATTCTTTGAATTATATAACTTGCTGGCAACATTTTGAACCATGATAAATGACATCTTTCATAACATACAAGGTGCATACATCTTCTAGATGGACAGTCTATTGATCTTCATGAAATCCTATGATCAAGGAGAACATGACAAAATCATAATAGAGGTGCTTTAAAGACTATTGGAAAATTAGTTATTTGTCAAATCAGAGAAGTGCTTCTTTTTGATTAAAAGGGTGAAATGTTGGGAATGATCATCTTGGATGAAGGAGTTTCAATGGTAAAAGATAAAGTTGATGGAATAATGAAGTGGCCTGTATTCACCACTATCAAGGAAGTCCATGAATTCCTCAGACTTTCCAATTTCTATTGATGATTTATTGACAACTTCATTATATTTACTAGACTATTGAATAATCTAATTATGGATGGTGATGAACTGCCAGAGAACAGAAAGCTTTCAATAAGTTCAAAGAGGCATTTATCAAAGCATTATTATTAAGCTATCCAGATATTAATTGTCAATTCTGGCTGGAAACATATGCCTCAGACTTTGTAACTAGGGTAGTATTATCAATGCTAGACACCAATGAGAAATAATATTCCATAGCATTTTCATCATACAGCAAGTTGCTGGATAGAATTATACTATAGTCAACAAAGAAATGTTGGTCATTATAAACATCTTAAAATAATAGCAACATCTCCTAGAAGAAGCAGAAAAGCAGCTTGAGATCTGAATAGATCACACCAACCTGTGATATTTCATGAAATCACAGGACTTAAATAGATGGCAGGTATGCTGGGTGCAATACTTGACATGTTTTCACTATATATTGATTAACAAACCTGGAACCTTGATGAGAAAGGCAGATATTTTATCACAGAGAAAAGACCATAGCATGAAAATCCAGGATAACAATTAAAAAATGCTTGTTATTCCCACAGATAAAGTGTGAATTACCATGAGAAAGACTTTCTAAAATGAATCAAAAATCACAGGGATTTCTGGAAGATTGATGGAAATATATTCTATCAAGAGTCACTATGGCAGGATGTGGAACAACTCAGAACCACTGAAGGCTCTAGGTTGCTCAAGGGCCAAGTAGAGAGGAGTGAGATGGATGAGTTGATGACTTTAATGCTGAGGAAACACCAAGAGAACAAGACTGTCTTTTGATGAATTTTATTCAAGCCTTTATATACTACATGTGTGTTTGTATCTATGGTGTACTAATCTAAGATGTCCATGCTGCCTGTGCATGTATTTAATGTAGCTAATATGAAAGCATGCAATAGCCTTGTACATGCCTGATGTGCAAGGGTGTGGAAGAATGGAAGATCATATATGAATAAGTCTAAGGGTGTAGTGAAGGGTATGGGTCATGGATAATGCATATAATGGTCTAGGAGAGTCTGGAATGCATATGATGTCATACTTCATGCATGGGTAGGGTTGTGGAGTCATGCTTGGGGTTGGTACTTTTGTATGATTGCATATAGGCTACCTTCAATGTCATGGAGTCTAGCATTGCATGTAGAGTTTCTAGAGTAATAGTAATGCATGGATGTGATGTGGGATGTTCATAGATCATAGATTAGATAATTGTAACAGGATGTAATAACTCTCTATTATGACTCAGCTATCACTGGTCACATTAAAAATGATAAGATCTATGAGTTGATCTTAAGATTTTACACTTGGAAATGCATACATGACCAGATAAAGGATTGTGTTTCATGCTGTGAAAGATGCACTAGACTAAAATTTAATCAAGAATCTCTGACAGAAAAAATGATGCTGAACCCAGTTTCTAGTGGACCATAGAAAGAGATATCAGCAGACTTTATTACTAATGTCCCTGAGTCAAGTAGCTATAACATTATCCTCATGATCATAGATAGATTCTTAAAAAAACAGTGAGCTTTGACTTGGTTGAACTTAACATAATTTGACTCTATTTCATTCTACTAAATTTTTAATGTAATTAAGTATAATAATATGAAATGAAATGAAATAAGTTAAATCAAGTTAGGTGAAATTTAATAGATAGTTGACTATATTTCAATGAACTACTCCTGGATTGAAAGTGAAGAAAGTGAGCTGTCCAACAGAATAGATGATATCAGGTCAGGTTGTGCAAAAAAAATACTGGAGGCAATCAATAGTAATATCATAGTCAACAAAATACATGAGATCACTAGAATTGATCATATTGAAGCAAGATAGTATATTAGCACAATAGTGGGTCTGAAAAAGATGAATGAAATGTTTAGAGGAATCCTGTCAATATTAATATCTCATATTATCCATAAAGACAAGCAAGATAATATGTACATCCTCTATTCATGATTACTTGAGAGCATAAAGAAGGCCATACCAAAATGAGATAGTATATTAGCACAGTGGATCCAAGGAAGATAATTAGAACATTTAGAGCGATCTCTATCAATTCTGATATCAACAAAGACAAGCAAGATAATGTATATGTAACTAATGTAAGTAAGTAATAAGGGTTTATAGGTACCAACCAAGTTTAAAAAAAACACTTGATCAGAAGAGATGGAGGTAAGCATAGCTTGTCTCAAGGGTTTCAAGTGATTATATATGTGGGAAGATAAGGGCTCAGTGAAGATGAGCATGTGAGAGGTAAATATAATGAGGGTCTGAAGTGTTGTGCAGTCAAATGCACTGGATCCATTACTGGATGTTGCAAGAATATAAGAAGAAGAGATGAAGTAGTGAGGGTATGATAAGAATGAAAGAGCTGATGACATGGATGAAAATGATGCAAATGGCTACTCAATGAGACTTGGTCAGAAAATGAATTTCCATTCAAAATTTATTACAAGCTTTTTATAGTCTAGGCATTCCTAGGACTTATGCCAGTCTATAAGGGATGCATGGATGTCTAGCAAAATTAGCATCAAGGGTTGTAACAACAGCTGCATAGTAAGGAATGCTTTGCCAACCCAAGTTCAGATGACAGAAATCAGGTATAAGGGGGATAGAAATGAATATAGATGAATAAGAAAAATGTCAAAACCAAATGGATATGACTATACCTGAGCAGCTAAACAAATTGAGACAAAGAGAAAATGTACATGTGGTATCCAAATATATTAACTAAGTATAAAGAAAAATGTGAAAGTATCTCAGAGTACAAGAAGAGTCAACCAGACTTGAAAGAAACTGGATATGTATGGATTTAAACAGGTCTGATATCAGATCAACTTGGATACTTGCAGTTGAACAGGGGTCATTCTGGAACACCTAAGTATAGCTTGAGAACAACCTATAGGAAACTCTAGAACATAAAGAAAGGGGTGGTTGTAAACATGAGGAGTGTAAACTCCTTATATCTGAGAAGAACTTTGGTGATGCATGCCAAGCCACCCATTGTTATCATTCTGTAATTGTTACTGCTGAAAAAGGTCAAGGTGAAGGAGTCTGAGCATACAACTACTTCTTACTTTAAGGTATGTAAGTGATCACTGATTCACTTTTATTGAAGCTAATATTTCAGAATCATAGAGAAAGCACCAGATATACAGAATGCTTGACAATGCCATTGATGATGGACATCTCCCATCAGCCAATAAATTGGCCAAGAAGATTATCCAGCATGGCCAGCCCTACAACTTGTGTATCAGATTCTGAGTGTCTTGTGTCAGATCAGCAGGGCAGACTTGCCTGACATGTAGAAAGCAGAAGGCAAGGTGTGCAAATTTGATGGACTAAAAAGGATGTGGATGGAAAGTAAAGAAGGTGAAGTCACATCACAAAGAGAAGGAAAAGGCCACAGGTGAGTGAATCTGACTTACTGCAAGCTTGACACTAACAGGATGAAAACAGCATGCCCTCATCACCAAGGGATGTCAATGGTCATCATTATCAACAGTGACTCTGAGGACAACATATTAGCTCATGTATCAAGCCCAATACCTCCATTTCTGTCTGCAAGGAACACCTGGCTGTAATGTGTTGTCTGAAGGCTCAAGGTGCAAATCCTTGTCTTTCAGGCACAAATAAAGACAATGGAGGCTGACTGGCAGATATGTGTGCTGAGGTCATGGAGCAGCTTCAGGAGCTGGTGATGATCCAGACCACATCAGAGAACTAGGTTGGACTCATACATTGTGTTTTTTGTTCTCTCTGTACTCTTGTTTTGCAATGTACTTGTGTCCTGTCCCTATCTGATCAATTTGAGCACAATCTAGTATCCAAGAGAAATCAAAATAGAGTAAAAAGAATAAAGGCATCAAGAATAAATCTAAGAATTGTTTATGGAATCCAGCTGCAAGCTGCAAGCTGCTACTTATCTTTTCTTCTTTGATCAACTTTCACATCTACAGTGGCTCAAAAAAGTGTTCCAATGTTGGTGCATTTTGAAGAGATTGGTTAATTGCCAGTTATGAAAACTAAACAAGGATGGATACTATGCCCTGACCCTGAATAAATATGTAAATTATGTAATTCTAAGGTTTATAAATAATACTCACCCCACTCAGTTAATTAATATCATCATGAAGTCCATTCCTATCGCTATTAAAGCCAATATTCTTTCTCTTTATGAATCTGGTCTCTCTATTCATCAAATCTCCTTTCAAACTGGGTTGTGAAAGTCTACAGTGGCTAGAGTCATCAAAGAACACCTTCCAGAGAAGGAAAACATCAAGCTAGGATGTCCTTCCAAGCTCCCCTTTACTGATAAGAGAATAATTATCTCTAGTATTACCACTGAGAAAGTGAAAAATGCTGTCCAAGCCACCCATCTCATCAATTCTACCCTCTCCTCTCCTATCTCATCCCAAACTGTCTGCAATGTTCTCAAGTCTGCTTCCTTGAAGGCTATGGTCAAAAAAAGAAGCCTTTTCTATCTGTCAAACATAGAAAACAGAGACTAGCCTCTGCTCTCAAGTATCAAAACTGGATTGTAGAGGACTGAACTAGGATTATTTGGTCAGATGAAACCAAGATTAACAGGATTGGGTCAGATAGAAGAAAGTATGTATGGAAAATGGCAGGTAAGCCTTTATAGGACAAAGAAGTCCAGGGAACAGTAGAGTTTGGAGAAGGTTCCTTGATGGTTTGGGGATGTATGGGTTGGAATGGTGTTGGGATCTTGGCAGAGATGGAGGGCAAGATGAATGCTGAGTAATATATCTCCATTTTGGAGAATGATCTGCTGCCTAGCATGAAAAACTCTGGTATTTCTGAGAAAGACATTATCTTTCAACAGGATAATAACCCCAAGCACTCCTCCAAAAGAGCTCAGGAATGGCTTGAATCTCATGGCATCAGGATTCTGGATCGGCCACCACAATCTCCAGACATGAGCCCTATTGAACATGTCTGGCAAATTCTGAAAAAAAAGCTCAACAACTATCCAAGACCAGCTAGAGCAGTATGGGAACTTTGGCAGAGGATTACAGTGGACTGGGGAATGATTGAGGCTGAGGGGTGTCACAGACTGATAGAAATTATGCCTAGAAGGATAGAGGCAGTGATTAAGGCCAAAGGAGGACACAATAAGTACTAAAAATATAGAATTGGAATGATGCTCAAATAAGTGTCCCAATGACATGTCATTTTAGAATAGCTGTAGCTCGGTGGCATAACAACCAAATCAAATGATCCAAGTGGGGTTAGGAAGCCCATAGCAATTACTACCTTCGCTACTGCAAGTGTTTGGCCTTGTTAGGTTTCCATAACTGGCCATTAACCAATCTCTTTGAAATGCACCAACATTGGGACACTTTTTTGAGCCACTGTATATGTATGTAACAGGATTCAAAAGAGTCCAGTACCAGATTGAATCTGAGGGGAAATAACCAATCAAGAAGAGGCACTGAGTGCAAATGAAGGAACTTAGCTAAAAGCCTGAGAGTATCATATACTAGCTACCTAGACTTTATTTTGTTTTGTTTTTAATCAAGAAAAACTTGTCCATGAAAAAAGATGTTGTGAATTAATGAAGAAATCAGATGTAAGAAGTGAGATTGAGATCACCAGATGAATATCAGATATGCAGGCAACATCTGAGATAAAAAAGACATGAATGAAATGGTATGTTTAGATATTTCATGAAGGTTTATGGTTCCTCCACATTTTCCTCAACTTCAATCTCTCCATATTTCTCAGCATCAAACTCATCCAACTCATAATTATCCAATCTGATCAGATTTGTAACTAGAATGGAGATCTTTGTCTTTATGAAGTAAAATATCAGCTGAAACATGGTGTATTGAAGCTTTGAGATGGTGCCATTCAACTTAGTCAACAGGTATGATCCTCCAGCAATCCTGTGAAGAACCATTATTGACCTGAGGTAGTGAGGCTTTATCTTCTAATTTAACTCCTTTTTGATCCAAGAGTTCCAGATGAGAAATAGGTCATCAGGATTGAACTCTGTAGCTCATATTCAGTTCTTGAAATGTACTTCAAACTGCTTGACTGATGCAAACTGGAATTGAAGAATATGCTTCTACATGTCATCAATGTCCTCCTAACACTTTTGAAGTTGGAAGGCATACCATGCAATGAGGATTACTGTCAATTTTGAATTCTCCAAGCTCAAGTCCAATGGAGGTCTGAGGTGCTGAGGTAGTAGTGGTAGTCCTAAGGAAGTCAGAAAGCAGACTGGAGGCCTAATAAAGGTAGTACAAGGTGAGAGTAAGATATAACTGAGGGGCCTGAGGGCTTAGTGTTATCATATGTGTGATATGCATGAGAACACATGTAACATGCTTGAAGGGCAGGGCATCAGAGGCTGAGGATGAGATCAAGGATATGGAGTCAAAGGTGTTGGTGAAGAAAAAGGTCCCAGTGATCAAGCTGCCAGGGGTATTGAGGAGGATAATGGCTGATCTCAAACTTTTTAGACTGCTCTGTGAGATTGTGAGAAGTTCATGGAGTTGATCCAAGTCTACAACATAAGACTTCACTGTGGAGAAAGTGAGATCATGATTGAAGTAGCATGAAAAGTTAGGGTGATATTCCTTGTTGGCAAAGAAGGGAAATACTTCAGTAGTGGCACTTGAAGAGCTATTGTAGGCAAATTCAGCTACATAGAGGAAGGAGTTCTATCCAATAATCCTGCTGGTAGTTATGCTCTAGTGTTTGATTAGTGTGCTCTGTTTGACCACCACCTTCAAGGTGATAGCTGAAGGTAAAATGAAGGCATGTATCTAAAGCCTTGCTCAGTGAACAGGAGAAGTGAAAGATAAACTCAGAGTCCCAATCAGAGATGATATAGAAAGGAACTTCACACTTGTTGAAAATGATTATGAGGAAGAGTTTTGTGAGGTTAGAGGAAGTAATGGTATCACATGTGGGGATAAAGATAACTTGCTTGGATAGTTGGTTGACAATAATAAGGATAGCAATATGATCATTGGAGGGTGGAAGGTGCTTGATCAAATTCATTGAGATAGAGTTTCATGACTTTTCTAAAATAGAAAGTTGCTTCAGAAAGCCATAGGGGTGATGCCTTGAGACATTGGTATAGGCACATGCAGTATAGGATTAGATAGTTCTTAATGAAGGTTCAGATGCCAGGCCAGGTATAGTCATGTCAAATGATCTTCAAGGTATGATTTTGGCCAAAGTGATCTGCCATGAGATGATCATGAAAATATCAGAGAACTCAAAGTTAAAGGTCATTGATGTTAGGGACATAAGTACAATCATCACAGAGAAGAAATATAGTGTCAGAAAGATATCATCTTGCATGAATGTCAGATCAAAGTTGTTCAACATCAATGAGGAGAAATATCCACAGCATCAGAGTAGCAAGATAAGTAGCTTGAAGGGAAGATGTGAGCATAGTCCTTATCTTCCCTCTTTTGAATAGATATCCTAATGTTTATTTAGCACATCAGGCTTGATTCTGAGCTTACCAGGATAGTATCAAATCATGAGGTTAAATTGATAAAGGCACTTGGCTAAGTGCAGAGGTGTCAGTAAACTTTTTTAATGTGTTTGTGATGCATGGCCATATTGTAATAATAAGTGAAGATATTATTGAGGTAGATCACAACATAATGTCTAGCATATAAGCAAAGATAAAATTAATGCAGCACTAAAAAGCAGCTGAAGTGTTGGGGAGTCCAAAGGGCATTACTAGCCACTTGTAAGAACCATAGCAGGTGCAGAAGGTAGTCTTCTATTTGTTTCTCTCAATAATATGATCCAGGTGATATGCATGCTGGAGGTTAAGCTTGATGTAGATTTTGGCACTGCTAGATGCTTTAAGAAGATCAGAGATATAGAAGAGTGGATAATGATCCTTTTTTGTGATCTTATTAAGTCCTTGAAATTTGATGCAGAGGTGAAGAAAGCTGACCTTCTTGTGAATAAAGAGCTCTAAAGCTGCATAAAAGGAAGCAGATCATCAAATGAAGCCAATGTGAAGATGTTCATTCAAGATGTCTTTCAGAGTGACTTGCTCTATGGGGAAGAGAGAATAGAGGCATCTGATTTGAGGCTCAGTGCCATCTTCTAACTTGATCTTGAGGTTGAAGGGGCAGTGTGGAATTATGATGTCTGCCTTCCTTTTGTTAAAGATGTCAGTGAGGTTGTAATACTTCAAAGGAATCCCCAAGAGGTTTGAAGGGTGTTTGGAAGGCTCAGAAACATGGGCAGAGTATGTTAAGATCAAGTCAGACAAGGACTGGAGAGAATAGATGAAGGAAAGTGAGCCTTTCATCTTTCAAGTGTAATTGAAGGCTGCAGCAATAATGAAGGAGATGGAGAGATAAGTGAGTTTTAGCACTCAAGGTGAATCTGAGAATACTGGCTTCAAAGGATGACTGGCTAGGCTGGAATGAGTCTGAGGAAGAGTATCAAAAGGAGAAGGAAAACTAGAGAAGAGTTCAGAGATTATCTTTGAATGTGTGAGGGGTGACATCAGGGTTGGCATCCCATCTATAGATGTCTGAAATAAGATGTGACCCAATGTCCAGTCAATCAATGGATTATAGCAAGTGAGCCAGCTGTGTCCTAAAACAATCTTGCATGAAAAATTCATTGAGGTTACATGAAGTATGTCAGAGGTAGTTTCACCTATGTAAAAGTAATTGAAATATTAATAGTGGAGGTAATCATACTAGAAGAGGAATTATCAAAAAGTTGAAGAGAAATTGCAGGTAAAGAGTACATAGTGTCAAAATATACCTCCTCCAACCTCTGGCCTTCTCCGAGGCTCATTGTCACAACTCTGAGGTCAATGCATGCCAATACCACCATCTCTGCTCTGGAGCATCTCAGAGTTGGTCTTTTCACTTGGTAAGGTCCTCTTCTTCTTTCAGACCTTATATTTCCTATTTTGGACTTCATGTTGGAGTTACATCATAGTTCATATGCTCAATCTCTGTTACTATTTTAGTCCATTCTTCTCATCTCACTCCCTTAGTTGTCCTGCCACCAGTGTGCACAACTGAGATGAGTTTTTAGCTACATTCTACTACTTTTGTCACTTATGTCTGTAATCTGGGTCTTCTTGCCCCTCCATAGGTAAATACCAGTTGTCCTGCCACCAGTGTGCACAACTGAGTCTGGGCCTTCTTGCCCCTCCATAGTGCATCCATTTTGACACATAGGCATATTGTTTTTGCTACAAAAACAGAGTCAATGAAACAATGAGTAGAATCAGATTGTAAGGAGTTCAGATCAGAAAGAGTAGACATGTGAAATCTGTATATCTGTGGGTCATGATCAGACTTAACACATCTTCTGGGCTATGCAGTTCTGTAGGAGTTGCTACCTATTTTTTTTTTTTAACCTCTGTGGAAGCAGGAGTCTTGGTTTCAGATGGAACAGAAGCAGCAGCATGAGCCTTGACATTTCTAGAGGTAGATTTTGGGCAATCTTTGGCAGAGTGTCCTGGTAACCCACAAAACAAACATAGGCCAGTCTTGAGATGTCATAAGCATTCCTTTAGAAGGAGCTTGTTATCCTTGTCAAACTTGGAGAATATGGAGTCAGAGTTAGCATTTAACCCACTTTTATTCACCTTGGAAGAACTGGAGACACTAGAGAATTCTCCAGAGTTGTTGTCCTTAGACTTGTGATTGTCTTTGGACTTCTTAATACTGGAGGTGGTCACAGAGGAATGGGAAGTGGATGTCAAGATTTGTTTGAAACATAATGTGTGACTTTCAGAAAATGTAGTGGAAAGACTTGAAGGCTGGAGAAATTTTATCCTTGCACTCCCATTAATCTGCTGAACCATAGCATAGAGAGTATGGAGGTTATTTGATTTGTCTTGATAAGTGATTTCATTCTTGATGTGATCAGAAAGTCCTGAATAGAAGCTTCAATAAAAAGCTTCTTGACTCTAATCTCAGACTTTGCTAGCCAGGTGATTTCACTTGACAATGTAGTGCATAACACATTGAGAATTCTTCATCTGCAGTCGCTCAAGTTGAGCCCCCACTTCTGTGACAGGATTATGAAGTTCAAAATTAGACTGGATTCATAGGGAAAGCTTATCAATCCTTCATCCACTAAGAATGAAGGTTACCAGGCATGATCTTAAGCAAATCCAGCTTGAAGTAGTTGAGTACAATACTCTTGAGATATGATTGAGCAAATATAACTTTGATCTGATCCCTCTGAGAGAACTTCAGATTGGACTAGAAGTTCAGCTCACACTGGATGATAAAAGAATGTGATTTCTTCAGGTCAATCCTGTCAAATAGGTCTGGCTCTCAAACACTTACAGTGCCTTCAAAGATTACTTTCAATGAGCTGTCTGCCTGATTATGTTCCAGATAGCATCAGTCAATTGTGCAATGGATTCATAAGCCAGGGGTACAAATGACAATGAGCCTATGGAAGGTATGAGCTACAGTGTGTACTGAATATGAGATGCACACATACCTCAGTCATTGTGGTATACAACTGAGGAACATATCATGTTGAGTATGAAAATATGAAAAGCAAGCATATGAGAAAAGATTGCTACATAAGGAAAGGATAAGAAAAGCAGTATCATGCTATTCAAAACTTTCCCTCAGGTGATATCTGTGCATGGTAGTAACCTGAGTGAATGTATGAGTTGTCTGTGTGAGTCCATGAGTAGTCCTTTAGTGAAGATGTCTGCAATATTGTTCTTTAATGCAACATATTGTGGCTTGATCTCATGATGTTCAACTGCTTCCTTGATCCAAAAGAGGGATTTGTATATGTGCCATATTCATGCAGAGACTTTGTCAGGTATAGTCAGCATTCTAATTGTTGACATATTGTCAATATGCAAAATGGTGGGGTTTGACTGTGGAAAGCTGAGTGAATCAAGTAAATTTCATATCCAGAGGATTTAATGACTAACATATTTAGCAGCATAGCATTTTGCTTCACTGGTGGAGAGCACAGTTGCCATTTGCTTCTTGGCAGACCATAGAAAACTCTGATGTCAAAGCATAAAGTATAGCCTGACACAGATTGACCATGGTCAGACGAGTTTGCATGGTTCATGTCACTGTATGCAAGTGGGATCACTGAATTGTGTGTGATTATACCACCCAGAGTGAGTTTGAGGTTGCAGCTTCCCTTGAGGTAGCACATGATAAATTTTACAGTAATCCAATGAGTGTTTCTGGGATTTGTGGAAAATTAGGCAACTTGTTGTACAGCATGGGCAATGTTGGGGCATGTCATTATATCACAGTGGTTGAGAGCACCAACACCATTCTGGTAAGACACAGCACACATCTGTTTAATCTCTTCTGGTGTGGATGAAGAGTATTGATGTGAAAGTCACAGTTCAGCTTGTTCAGGTGTCAAGGTGGGGTTTGCTGCCTCAATGTTGTATGTTTTGAACATCAAGTTGATATATTAATAATATGAGAATAAAATGGTATGTGCAGCATGGTCTCAGCTAACTTTCATTTTGAGGAGGTGTTAAATCTTCCCCTGGTCCTTGAATGATATATGTGCATAAATTTTATCCTTGAGACAATTGAATTTTGCCTTTGATGAGGCATATAGGCTGATATCATTGACATGGGAGGCAATTATGCAAATTTCTGATTTTCAGCATTAAATCAAAACAAATGGATTGGGGAGGCAGACTATGAAACTGATGCTGATAAGAATTGATTTCAGCTTTTGATACCATAGGTAGCTAGATTGTTTGAGACCATACAGTATCTTGAGTAATAGCCAGATGAGATGCTCTTTGCCTCTCACTTCAAATCCTGTGGGTTGTCAGACATATACAGATTGCTTAGAAGGCATGTCACTATTGAGAAATGCTGAATCAACATTGATGACATGAATTCCCAAGTTGAGGGCAGTGGCAAGAGCACACAGTAAGTAGATAGACTTGATACAGGCAACAGGAGCAAATGTTTCATCAAAGTCAACTCCAGATTTTTGAGTAAAGCTGCAAGCAATCAATCTAACCTTGTAGTGAGTAATATTGCCATCTGCATTACATTTGATGCAATAGATCCACTTTGTATCAATTGCTTGGCATTCTGCAGAAAGCTCAACAAGCTCATATGTTCTGAGTTGAGTATTCAAATTTAACTCTGTTTTCATGGCATTCATTCATTCCACTTGATCTGATGAAATTACAGCTTGATGGTAGGTGCATGGTATCTTGCCAGATGCAATATTAGCATTTTTGTCTATTGGCCACTGGTCAGCACCAGCTGCTTCATTAGTGTTCACTTCACTATTTTCACCTTCAAGAGACTCATTATTGTTATCAGAATTCTTGTTAAGGGTCTGAGTGGCTTTTGTGATTTTAGCACAGGCAGTTGCAGCAACAGCTCAGATTGATGGTGTGCAAGGTTGAGGCTGTGTGGAATGAGCACATTATTCAGGGTATATCAGTGGCTATTGAACAGTGAGAACAGAAAGTTGTATGGGTGCTTGGGGTGGCAGTGGGTTTGCATGTGCTGGGAGCAGACTGGCATCATCATTCAAATCTATATCATGTGATTTGAGAGATTGATAGATGAACTTATTCTCTTCCTCAGTTCAGAAATGGTCACACAAATTGACTTCTTTATCAAAGATGACATATGATGAGATCTGAATGTGGTGGCAATCAGGGTGATACACTCACCAGCCTTTTTGCATGTTGGAGTTGTCCACAAAGAGGGCAATGTTTCCTTTTGGATCAAGCTTCCAGCAGTTTGGGCAGTCATTGAGTACATAGGCAGTGCAGCTGAAATGGTAAAGATGGGAAAAGTTAGATTTTTACCTGAAGCAGTGCTCAAATAAGGTGCAGTTGATGAAGGATTGTGTGAGCTGCCAGTTCTTAGTGTAGACAATGTAGTTCATTGCTTCTGCTCATAGGAAAAGTGGTAGACCAGTGTCGATGAGAACTGTAGAAACTTAATTAATGAAAGAGTTATTTTAATGTTCAGCAACACCATTTTGTTCTGGTTTGTATAAAGTACTGGATTTCCATCAGATTCCTTCATTTTGCATGTAAGAGATTCACTCATTTGAGAAGAATTCACCACTATTGTTAGTGCAAAGTGCACACAGAGGTAATCCACTTGTCTTTCAGCTTTAGCTTTTCAGATCTTGAATGTTGCAAAAGTACCACTCTTGTTCTGTAGGAAGTAGACCCATACCCAGCATGTATAGTCATCAGTAAATATAATCATATAGTGTGAACCTGATGAGGTCTGTACAAATGCTGGACCTCACAAATTGAAGTGCACAAGAGCTAGAAATTGCATGGTTCTATCACCCTCTGAAGGTGGGAATGAAGTGTGAGTTATCTTGCCAAGTGCACAGACTGAACAGATTGGCAGCTCAATTTTGAGCTCTGCCTTAGTCAGCAAAATGCCTGTCACCAGCCCTTTTTGAATAAGTAACTTTATTGCCAGAAAGTTAAAATATTCCAGATGATAATAAAGTCTCTCAAGCTTACTAAGGGGGGTGATGGTTGTGGAATAGGTTATATCATCATTTTACAGTCTCATTTTGTCAATCTGGTATAGTTGGTCATCATGATATATTGCAGTGAAGACCGTCTTTGTTGATCTTGCAAGTATGTCATCCATCAATTTTCCATTATTATATAGCTCAAATACAATACATTAACCATGGCCAAATAGTGTATAGCCATTTGCATCAGCAAGACATAAGATAGAGATAATTTGAAGGGATGATGATGAAACATGGCAGGCATCTCACAGTCAAAGGGGTGATGTATTGCCTAATGATAACAAGGCAAAAATTTTGATTCTCCATGTGTTAAGACTGGATCTCCTCCACTCAAACTCCAGTCAGAGATTGGAGGTCAAAGGGAGCGAAAGGCTGGAGATGGCTGGAGGTCTGAAGGTCTAGAGGATCATGTCTGGAGGGGTGAAGGCTTGATGCACGACTTGTGTGTCATGCCCATGCACTGTCACAGCCTTCTTGATTGGAGACACATCAAAGGAAATCAGAGAGAGAACAGAAGAGAAGTCTATGATGATATTCAGGCTAAAGTATCTACATACAGAATTGGAGTATATATAGTCGGAGGAAAGTCAGAGGCTATGTGTCAGAGTCAGAGAAGTCATAACCAGAGCTGTGCTGCACAGAGTCAGAGGAATTAGAGAAGCAGGACTGATCTAAATATGGAACAAGGGAAGTACATAAGGATATCTATGATAAGTCTGGAGTTTTGGAGATTAGGAGTTGGTGAGATGTCACCGGAGGTATTAGCAGAGTTGCTCCAGAGGTCAGAGTTGACTTGATTTCACAGGATATGATGTCATGGCTGACAATCATTGTGTGTCTGTGACCAAAACCATTGATGTTTCTGGAAGATGATTGATAAGAGATGAATTGTGATCACTATGAAAAAATATGTGTTGAGGCATTCATACACATGCTGTATACTGCATCTTCACTAACGAGGGAGTTTGGAGCATGTTGAATAAAGGTCTTAGTTGAAGCATAGTGTTAAGACCGGATCTCCTTCACTCAAACTCCAGTCGGAGATTGGAGGTTGAGGGGATCGAATGGCCGGAGATGGCCGGAGGTCCGGAGGGGTGAAGGCTTGGCGCAGGACTTGTGTGTCGTGCCCTTGCACTGTCATGGCCTTCTTGGTCAAAGACGCTGTAAAACTCCTAGGAACTCCGAAGTGGAACTCCTAAGCTAATGAAAAGGGTGCGAGTGTAGTTCTCGACCCAGGGGATTGCAAAGAGAGAAATAAAGTGGGTGAGGGCGAATATGGATGGCTCACTGATGTCCTGAGAGAGCTGGAAAATAAGAGTCTGATTCCTCCCCGTTCGGTAGGGCTAAGGAATCAACTATGGAGTTGACAGGACTTGTCTGGAGTTGGCTGGACTTGACTGGAGTTGAAGGGAAATGAATGAAATCAGGCTCAGAGACTTAGAACTGATGGTAGATGGTGGTAATTCACTTCTAGAACTAAGTTCTATGTACAAACTTTAGAGTCTGGGTATTCCCAAGACTGTGAATCAAAAGGAAACATAAAGGAATGAATGTAGATACTAAATATAGTAATAACCCGATGAGGAAACACAACTCTGACTCACAGATGACTCGTCCGGAGCACAGGAACAAATGTCTGGTCCTCCGGACATCGGAGTTCCGACTCGAGAAGATGGCCTGTGACTGTTGAGTCTCGGACGAGCGGCGGAGGACTTCGGAGGAACTCGGAGGATGGACGAAAACTCGGAGAAAGTGGGAATGTCACTGTAGGGAGCTTGAGTCTCCTACAACGCATTGGAGAAACCAGAGAAGGTTGGAAGAGAGAGTCTAAGGTGATATTCAGGCTAAGGTATCTACATACAGAAGTCAGAGTATATATACATCAGAGTAACTGCGGATTAGTAATGGAGGGCTATGTAGATAAGTAAGACGGAGGTTGGAGAGTCATATGTCAGAGCTGTGCTACACAGCGTCAGATGGTACAGAGAGGTGGGACTATACTAAATAGAGAACAAGGAACATACGTAAGGAAATCTAAGATGAGTCTGGAGGAACGGAGTTACATATTTGACAGAGGGTGCGCCGGAGGTACAAGCGGAGTTGTGTTCCGGAGGTCAGAGTTGGGTCAGATGGACGGGATATGACACATAGCAAGCAAATGAGAGCTCAATGGCCATGAGAAATTTTCCTATAATGACATTAGATATTTCATTACTCTCTTCTTCTGCTGCAACTTTCATATTCTTCTTTTCTTTCTTTTTATATGGGCCTCTCTTTTGTGACCCCTGCTCCTCTTTACTGCCACCTTTTGCCTAACAATCAGTGATGCTGTGGCCTTCTCATTTGCAGTTCTGACAGAACTTTGTGCAAGCTGCATGCACAGCTTGCTTAATGGCAGTAAGGGCACTGTCAGATAAGGTGGAAGTCATGACAGGCATTTGGCATCATTTTTCCTCATGAATCTTCAAAATGATGCTGGATAATGTTGTTGCCTGCTTGTTTGTGTGAATCTCTTTGATGAAATAGTCTCATGAATCAGGATCTTTTGGATCACAGAGTAATGTGAATAACAAGACAGTGGTAGCAAACCATTCAAATACAAGGATACTTGCATATGCAAGGTGCTGAATAGCTTTCTGATACTTGTTTATGTGGACAGAGATATTGCTGCCACTGGACATGTGACAAGTAAGATAATAAAACCAGTATATGATAAAGCCAGAGCTAACTTGGCTAAATTCAGCAGTCAGGAGTTGCCAGGCAGCATTGGCAGTGCTGAGATGAATGATTTTAATGAGTAGTTTATCTGTAATATAGCATGTGATCATGATGGAGGCAGTGGCATTCATTTTCTTTCATATTGCTGTGGAAGTGGCATCTGAAGGTTTCATTGGTGTGCTGAGCACAACTTTAAACAACTTGCAGCAGCTAAAATCTTTTTGCATCCAATGCAATCCGACCAAATAGCCTGATTAATGACATTTGTAAGGCAGTCATTTTGAGATGGAAAAAAGTTTGCTGAGTGAGAGGGCATGTCCCATGACATGAGGATAGATGGTGTGGGTGTCATGGCAGGAGCAGGGGTAGCTGTCACATGAAGTATGGCAGTAGCAACTGAGTCCTGAACTCCAGACATTTGTGAGATCTTTAATGGAAAAATAATGCATAGGGAATATTTGACATCTCTAAACATTTAATGGAATCAGAGTGGATGGAAGATGGGGATTGACATGGAAAGGTTGATTTTTCTTGCAGCCAATGAACCACAAGGCAAGCCTAGGGCTTGGAGCTCATAACCTAATGACAATGAGCTTCAGTCATTGTAGTATATAACTATATTCTCTTAAGACTGGATCTCCTCCAGTCTAACTTCATTGGAGATTAAACATTGAAGGAAAAAAAATGGCCAGAGATGGCTGGAGATCTGAAGGATCACATCCAAAGGGGTGAAGGCTTGACACATGACTTGTATATCACATTTCTGCACTGTCATGGCCTTCTTGGTCAGAGATGCATCAGAGGATCTGAAAAAAAGATAGAAATAGAGAGTCTAAGGTGATATTCAGACTGAAGCTATCTACATACAGTGTCAGAGTATAAATACATTGGAGAAACTGCAAATTAGTAATGGAGGGCTGTGTAGATGTATAAGACAAAGGATATGTGAGTGCTGGAGCTATGCTTCAGATCAGGAATGAGCCAGAGCTGTGCTACACACCATTGGAGAAAACAGACAGGTGAGACTAAACTAAATACAGAATAAGAGACATACATGAGGTGATCTATGAGAGATCTGGAGGAATAAAGTGAGCAGAGTTGTGTCAGACATATCATAGTTGTCATGCATATGACATATTTCATACCTAATGACAATGAGCCTATGGGAGGTATGAGCTACAGTGTGTACTGAATATAAGATGCACATGTACCTTAGTCATTGTGATATATGACTGAGGAACATATTGTGTCAAGTTGTTAAGACCGGATCTCCTCTGCTCAAACTCCAGTCAGAGATCGGAGGTCGAAGGGGTCGAATGGCCGAAGATGGCCGGAGGTCAGGAGGATCGCATCCGGAGGGGTGAAGGCTTGACGCATGACTTATGTGTCGCGTCTCTGCACTGTCATGGCCTTCTTGGTTGGAGACGCATCGGAGAAACCGGAGAAGATGAGAGGAGTGGTCTAAGGTGATATTCAGGCTAAGATATCTACATACATAGTTCGGAGTATATATACGTCAGAGTGACTGCGGATTATTAACGGAGGGCTATGTAGATATATAAGACGGGGGTCGGATGTCTGAGTGCCGGAGCTGTGCTCTGGGCCAGGAACGAGCCGGAGCTGTGCTACACAGCGTCGGAGGGAACAGAGGGGTGAGACTAAACTATATACGGAATAAGGAACATACGTAAGGAGATCTATGAGTTGTCCGGAGTTGTGGAGGTACATATTTGACAGGGAATGCGCCGGAGGTACGAGCGGAGTTGTTCCAGAGATCGGAGTTGACGGGATATGACACAAGTATGAAAATATGGAAAGCAAGGACATGAGTAAAGATTGCTGCATAAGAAAGGATAAGGAAAGCTATATCATGCTATTCAACAGATACTGCATTAGTGGGGTTGTTTAAATCAGGGTCAATGTTGAAGTCATATTGAAAGAATGAGAAATCTCCATCAGAGCTATGACTATTATTATCACTGAAGTTAGGAGGATCTGGAGGATCTCTAGGGCCACCAGTGGCAGGCATGTTAAATCTTCAAGGAGTCAAGGAAGTGAACAAAGATGAGATGAGTTTTTCACAATTATTGGAAAGTTCTTCAAAGTGGTCATGGATCTCAAGTCCAGCCCTCAAAGAAGAATAGAACAAGAATAAAAGGATAATAAGAAACAAAGACTTGAAAACTTAAGAGGAGGGAAGGAAATTAGTTGATATTTATACTAAGAAATATAGAAGAGTAATCTGAGACTTTATACTAGGTATCAGATTGGAGGTCAGAGTTAGAGAGAGTGGAAACAGAGTAACTAAGAGATGAGACAGGGGGATGTTAGTCAAGTGTCAAGTCAAGTCATAAGTCAAATAACAGTCAGGAGTGAAAGATATCAAACAGTCAAAGTAAAATAGTAAGAAATATATAAAACATGGAACAAAGCACCAGGTCTGAGTGAAGAAAAGGAACTAAGTTATGGTTTCACATAGAAACTTAGCTAAGGCTTAGCAACAGGCACAACTGAAGCTGCAGAAAACATGAAGTATCCATATAAGTAACTCATATCAGGACAGAAGCCAGATATGCAGATATATAAGATCAGAATCTATGTGGATCAAGATATAGGGATGTGCCACATCAATATCTAAGATTCAAGATACAAGATAAGGTTATACATGAGAACTTAGGGTTGTGGCAGTAGAAGCACAACACCTTATGGCATTAAGATTCTATGAAAGCATGCAAGGTTGTGGCAGAATGAAAGTGTTAGCCTCATGGACATGGAAATTAAGTAGTAATAGCTTACACATTCAGGGACATGCCCTCATGTGATAGTATGAATAGCTATTGGTAGCAATATGGGCTCATATATCAGCCCTAAGGTAGCCAGATTAATATATAAATGAAACACCTCAAGTGACTGATTCTCCAGTCTAATGTTCTCTAGTTCCCCTTCAGTCTTTTTCTGAGACAGTGCACTACTACATTCCTCCTCTATATTGATTATATGATGGAATTCCCTAATGCAAGTACAAAAGATGGCTGACATGAAGTTGTTAGAGCAGGTTGTGATGATGCACAACAGCTTGCAAGATATGAAATAGTCCATACAACTCCAGTTTCATCTGCAAGTAATGACTCTCCACCTCTATGACCCAGAATGATTCAGATACTACTGGTCATCCACAGTTATCTGTGATAGATAACATCTCACTGCAATTACTAACATGTCCATGACTACTTTGCCTCTACCACCCCTGAACCAATAGATCTTTTCATCATTTCTCCAGAATATCATGACTTCACAAACATTTTCAGCAAGAGCAAGACTTTCACCTTTGCTTTCCACCATGAATTTGATATAAAGATTAATCTGGAAGAGAGCACTTCATACCAGGTTTTCATCAAGGCCAAATACTTCTGCTTTACATGACCCTCAAAGAAGCTATCAGAAAAGAACCTGGAATTCTATCCTATCATTTTTCAGGCAAGAACTCTCTCTTTTACATTCTACCTTCTAGACAATATGAAGTCTGTCCATCCTATATTTCACATCTCCCGATTAGAACTGGCTACTGAACTCAGTCATACTTTTGAGCCCATTCAGGACTTCCATACATGATATCCAGATAATTTCAGATCTCACTCTACTTAACTTCAAGAGGGGCAGTATATTGAATTATTAACTATAACAATAACAGTGGTCTACCTACTCATTCTCTCTCTCTGCCTTTGCCTCACCCTCCGATCTCTCTGTAAATTTGGAACTCTAGACTCATTCAAGAGCACATTACATAAGATAAAGTCAATAGTTCCATTCAACTGCCCAACTCTGAACCTCTGGAGTTAATCTAGGAATATCTGGCAATTTTAACAGGTAGTAGTGATATCTGAGTCAGCAGTAAGAAAAAAATAACATCCAAAGAGATTTAAACTTATCTGTAGCCATTAAAAAAAATCAGATGAGAGAGAGAGATGCAAGGTAAGTAAAGAAAAGAAAATCCTGGATTAGCAATCATAACATTGTTCCCTCAGTACATTTGAAATCTCTGATTTCAGAAATCTTCACAATGTTTCCTGGTCATGTTGCTTTCAACAATTGAATCATAGTCAAAGTCATAGTCCTTCACTGGTATGTTATTTCTGAAACATGGACTACAAAGGGAAAAGAACAGATGATGAGGATGCCTTTTGGTGGTATTGCAAAGAATCTGAGTAGAATTGGAAATAACCAAATAAGCAGGCATGTGATGGTAGAAGTAGTGAAAGAAGGATGAGAAGGAGGAGAAAGTAGAAAAGTTCCATGGAGTAGAGCAGTGGTAAGAGCATTGGCATTGGCTGTGATCATCCAATGAAGGCAGGTGGAGCATTGATAATAGGGGCAGTTTGGATGAATGTGCTCCAGTTACTGACAAGAGAAGCATGCCTTAGCACAGCACAGATGTGAAAAGAGGAGGGGTAATCTCCTCCAGTGTCAGTCTACTGCCAGTCAATATGAGCAAGTTGCCCCTCAATCTTGAAGTCTAGGGAAGAGAAGGATCCTGAGGGAGTAGGATTCAAGGGTTCAGAGATTGGAAAAGGTGTTCATGGGTGAGAGTGCTACCCAGCTTATTTGAGTTGTCTCAGATAATAGTCCATGTTCATCAAGAATTTCCCAGCTTCTAACTGGTATGTCTGGATGTTTAAATCACCTAGGAGCTTGCTGCAGGCTGACTGAACAATAGAGGTGACATTGAGATGGAATAATGATTGTTGGTCAGGAGATGTCA
Source organism: Pulveroboletus cf. aberrans (assembly GCA_038094155.1). Taxonomy (NCBI): domain Eukaryota; kingdom Fungi; phylum Basidiomycota; class Agaricomycetes; order Boletales; family Boletaceae; genus Pulveroboletus; species Pulveroboletus cf. aberrans. The sequence continues at coordinate 14,480 of JBBPTO010000146.1, read as the reverse complement.
TTAAGATAGTAGACTTGAAGATACATTTAGAATAGGAGGGAAAGGAAGAAGCCATGGTCTACATGAGATTCAATCTGCAAAGTCATATGGAGATCCAGGATGAGAATATTGAGGAGTTCAATGTAATTCTTGTTAGAAAATGAGTTCTGAAGTTAGTTGACCATAAGAGGAATGTATATGAAAAGTATGAAAGTGACTAGTGATATGATAGTGGAGGTGACATTAGATGACAAAAGATGGTCTCCTTTGCCAGAAGTGGCTTTCATCAATGGTAAGATACATTTTCATCACTTTCTATAATAATGGTGTCTTGAGAGAAAGTGGTAAACAAGATATCATTCAGAAAGGATTTGATAGAAAAAGAATCAATGACAGAAGTAGAATCATCAGTGAGATTTGTGAGGAGTTCTTCATGAGAGAAGGCAACATTGTGAAGAGGAGTGATGGTTATGGTGATGATATGAGTTAGAGGAAAAGGGCTCTAGGATGTTATTGTTTATAGTCTTGAAGGGCAGACTTGCAGTGTTTCAAGTTCTGCTTGAGTTTTCATGAGTCATCTTTCATTAAGTAACCCTCTTTCAATAAATCAGGAACTGTTGGCTCCCATAGAACCCCCGTGATATAGAATCTTCTTGATTTCATATTTCTCTTTCCCTTTTACTAGATCCAGTAGAGGCTTTATGAAGTTGGAGTCATATATAAGGGTTTTTTAATATGAATTTAGGAGGAATATGTGAAACATAATGTGAATATGTCAAAAGGATGACATGAATATATCTGTACCCATGTTAGATGCATCATCCTTTTCTATACAATAAAACTTAAAAGAAATATCAGACTCAGGCTCTGATACTTCCCATATCTCCATAGTATGATCAAAATTTAAATATGAAAATAAATTTTTAAATGATTTTTTTGGTGTGTCCATAGGTTTCTGAACATTCAGATTATTCAGTTACTGCTCACTTTTCTCTGCTTTTTTCAGTTTCATACATGTCATAAAAAATACCTTTATCTCATCCATAGATATTTTTAAGATGTCAGTGACTTGAGAATTTTCTTTCTCATCTCAAGATTTGACTATTTTATCAGAGTCTGATTCTCCATTCTTGATAGTTGCCCTTACTTTCTTCCACTTCAAGCAACTGAAGCAGTACTCTCCACTTAGGAAAATATACTCCAGGTGGGGTGACTTGGAATTCTTGTAGTTCTTGACCATGTGATCTTCTCCACAATTGAAGCAATATTGTATTGCATGGCATCAACATCTGTGACATCAGGATCTTGCAAGCCCCCTTGATTTGATTGACAGTGAGCTCAAAAATTCTTTTCATATTGGCCTCATTTGCAGTGTGATACACACCATCTAACTCTGTGGAAATTTCTCTCATACAAAATGATTTACATGTATGTTCTGTTTTCATCAAGTCCAAGTTTGATTTATACATCTGATCTTGATTGATCTTAATATGATTAATACTGGAATTTACTAATCCAACCTGACGAAATTTAACATTATTTGACTTTATTAAACTCAGAACGAATCTAATTTAACTTGACTCAACTTGATTGACCTTAATATGACTAATACTGGAATTTATCGATTTAATTTGACTGAACTTGACTTTATTTCACTTAACTGAATTACCATTAAATAAAGTAAAGATAGTAAATTCTAGTTTCTTGATTGAACTCAATAAATTCAATTTAACTTGACTCAACTTGATTGATCTTATTAAAGGAAAATAGATTTTGATACTATCCATTACTAGTAATCTCATGTGAAATGATTCACACATATATTGTGTTTTCAGTATCAATATTTATCTTTTTTTAATCTAAATATATGCAAAATATATAAATTAAATTAAATTAATCTCATATATTTGTTTTGTTTTGTTTTGACTTGATTGAACTCAATATGAATCTAATTGAACTCAACTAGTATTAATCATGTTAAGGTCAATCAAGTTGAATCAAGTTAAATTAGATTTATGTTGAGTTCAATCAAGATACTAGAATTTACTATCTTGACTTTATTACATGATAATTCAGTTAAATGAAATAAAGTCAAGTTCCATCAGGTTGGGTCAAATCAAAATGGTAAATTCTAGTATTAGTCATATTAAGGTTAATCAAATTGAGTCAAGTTAAATTAGATTCATTGAGTTTAATAAAATCAGATCATGTTAAGTTTTATTAGATTGAATCAAATTAAATCAGTAAATTCTAGTATTAATCATATCAAGATCATATGAATAAACTAAACTTGAACTTGATGCATTGTCACATCAGGAATTCTGACATTTTGAAGGGCTTAAAATACATTTGAAAGTGTGATATAACATAAAATATGTTGATAACCATTCTGAGTACACTTATACATTTTAATTTCCTAAACGTTTAAGTATTGGGGTAGTTTATATGCCAAGCAAAATTTCAGATGCATCAAAATTATCTGTACAATTACATCGTATGTCATTTTAAATATCTGTGATTAAATTATCTTTTACTGATAACTTATTAGTTTTTATTTTCATGGTTGCATAAAAGCTAATATGATAAGGGAAATTTTGTTGTTGTCAAAATAATTTATTGTTCTTGTCATTATCAACTATTTGAAAACTAAATATTTTACACCTTGTCAAAAATAAATGGATTATGATCAGGTTATGATCAGGTCATGATTGAGCAATATCTGGGTGAGGATCAGAATAGTGGATATCCATGTCTCACATTAAAAGCCTGAAGGATCTGATTCCACAGTAAAATGTTCATCAGCATTCAAGTCCAAGTCCAGTTCAATGACTCAAGTTTCAAACTTCTTACTGGTCACTTGTGAGATGTATTTCATAAAGACACTAATTGGATAATCTATTTATTCTTCTGTATACAGTACAAAATCTATTCAAACATGGCTGCTTTGTATTCCATCATATGGAGGAATGACAGTGAAAATCTTGGAGTACACAGATACAAGTAAGATAACAAAGTGAGATTTTGTTTATGATGAGGGGCTCTTACATGCTAAGAAAGGATAGGGTTAGGTTGCATATAAGAAGATGGTATAACACAGCAGAGCAAAGTGTACATTATACCCATCTCAATAGTTTGAATATAGACTCCAGTAATGAATGCACCTTTGGGAATCAAATTAATAGTAGTGTGTCAGCTTCAACAAGTAAACATACCATCATGAATATTTTTAAAGTTGATGATGAGAGAACTTGAAAATAATCAGGCCTTCATAATATGCCAGACTTTAAGGTGAAAAAAAGCATGCCTTAATCAGATAGTTAAGGGGAACAAGGTGACATTGTACCCTTCATGGAAGTGAGTTACAGAACCTCCACAATCCTGAAATAATAGTTTCAGATACAAGTGCTAGATACTCAGCTGTACATCAAAATAATGGAGAAATAGAAAGCAATCTATGTGGGTAGATGAGCTACTTCTGTACTACAATGTGCATTCAGGGATATGACTTCTTGGATGGGGCATCAGGGTTTTTGATCAGCCACTGGAGATCATAGAAAGATCATGGTAAACTCATAACAGGTCTATGTGACATGGGCAAGGCATTAGTATGAACCCACCTAGTTACTTTCACCCCCTTCTGGCAGAAGGTAGCCTTGTCATGAGTGCACTGAACATCAATGATGTCCAGCTCTTTTCTGATATTTCTTCTCTTTGCTACTTGTTGCTCTGTTTCAATCAAGCCATTGTGAATATGGGGCTTGGCACTTGAAAGCCTGGTCTTGATGTGACTAAATTTTGAACCTATAGCTTCTTTCCAATATTCATCTGATTTGGGATGAATTGTTCACTGCTCTCATTGTCTCATTGTTTTGAGGAGCTGCAGGAGATAAGAAGTAACACATTTGTTTCAAGAAGAATTGACAGTGTGGTTGAAGTCCCACTTCAAATCATTAGGGTCTGGCCCATCACTGCCATTGATGAACATCTGAATTTGCTTGTAGGAAGCCCTGCCAACAAGCAACAAATCATCATCAGTAGAGATTCTGAATGCTTCTTTGAAGAGATCATGAACATGTTTCTATGGCAGGTGAAAGGCATTGTATCGGAGATGGAGAAGAGGAGATTTCCAGTGCTTATCAGATTTGTATTGTATTTTACTGTCAAAATGTGTGCACTATGGAGGGGTAGAAGTACCCAGACTACAGACATAAGTGAAAAGAAAGAGCTAGTGTAGCTAAAGAACTAACCTCAGTGTTGTACAATAGTAACAGAACAACTGAGGAAAAGATGACAAAACCAGACTGATTAAATAGTGATGGAGTTTGGAGTGCATGAACTCCAATGTAACTCTAATATAATGTCCAGAATAGGATAAATGAGGTTTGAGGGAAGAAAAAGACCTTACTGAGTAAAATGGTCAACTCCAAGATGCTCCGGAGTGGAGTTGAGGGACTTGGTGCATGTCAACCTTGGAGTTGTAGTGGACAACTGCAGAGGTGACTGGAGATTGGAGGTGTTACATTTTGACACTCCCACTCACACAAATTGAAGTCATATGGGCATGGAAGGTGTCAGTTGAGGAAATGTTGGCATGGTGCCAGAAAACTGTAATGATCATGTGGAATCAGAAGTTTTTGATGGCACAGGGCCAGAGAAAATCAGTGGAGTGTCAGAGAGTATTGGTGGAGTGCCAGAGGAGATCAGAGATTAGTGCTCCCACTGCTTCATGAGTGCATGCCACAATGAAGTTGTTTTCTTCATCTGATCCAAAGCATCTTGCTGATCGCAAGTGGTCAAATGTAAGATCCTCCCACTGAACCAAGTTGGGGATTTGCAGAGACCTGTGAAAAAGAGAGTGGCAGAGGTGAAGAGTGGTCCAGAGGTCAATGTAGCAGTGTGGCTGTGCTCTGGAGTTTCCAGAGTCCAGAGTAGTGTGATGGAGGTATGAAAAAGGCCTCCAGAGTGCCATCTGCATATGGTCATGTCAGAATTATTGCAGACATAACAGGCAGTAGCACCACTTGGAAATATAGTGTGAAAGGTAGCGTGAGCCAACTGTTTGATGGAGATGACAGAGCATTGGAGCTCCAGGATGTGTAGAATGTTTTGAAGACAAATGGTGTGTGTGATACCTTAGACCACATATTGGAGTTGTATAGTGCCAGTTTTGATGGCATGTGCTGTGAAACCATCTCCAAGTCAGATTGGATGAGGCAGGAGAAGTATGGAGTAGGAGTGGAAAGTGGCGTAGTGTGGTACCATGTGGAAGACAGTGCCAGAGTCAATGATGGTGCTGCATTTGATGTCAGACATAGTTCTGGACAAAATGTGAGCATGGGCAGTGTGAGTTTTGAGTTGAAGGACCTTGAAGTGTATGTTGGCCCACTCCAGAGGTGTGGAGTTGTCTTCCAGAGTTGTCACTCTAGCTGAGTGAGGGAAACAGGCTTCAGTAAGTATATTTGCCCTCTCCAAAGTTTCAGGGCTCTGATCTGGAGTTGTTATGTGTATGTCTATGTGCTTCCTCTGTTTGGGAGTTAGCTTCCTCTTCTTGTATGCATGGCAGTCCTTGGTGTTGTGACCTTCACTTTCATGGTGTTTGCACCACTGGGATGGCTTGTTGGAGTGGTTGGTACAGTCAGAGCAGTCAGAGGACTTGATGGTGGAGTTGAAGTGTTTCAGAGATGGATTGCATGGGGTTCTGAAGGAGTGAAGAGTGAATATAGATGAATGGAAGAGACAGGGAGTCTTGGGTGAATGTGAAGTAACATCAGAGTTGCCTGGAGGGTAAATGACCTTGGAGACCTGCAGAGGAGTGCTCTGTGGATGTTTGAATGTTTCTTTTCCTCCTCCTTTGGAGCAATGCCCAGAGTATGACTCTGTGGGCTGCTGTGCTGTGGGGCAACCAGTGGAGTGGGTGGAGTGCTCAGAGGTTTTGAGTGTGAAGTCAGAGTAGGTTGAAGATGTAACGGGTGATTGTGGGGCAATGCTGGAATTGCTCAAAGATAATGAGTGAGAGATTTCATGAAATTGAAGAAGAGCATAATATAGTGCCTTGGATGTGGTGTATGCCTGTGTTCAAAGCAGAAGATTGTCAAAGATGTGATTCAAGATAATGCTGAATGCTAAATCATCACATTCCATCCAGGTATTGAAGTCAGAAGAGATAACTTTAGAGATATGTAGCATCGGAGTTTGTAGAAGTTGGGTTGGACCCAAGGACAATGTCAAGGATGTTCTCATGGTGAAGGGTTTCCATAATCCGGAGTTTTCAGATTTGAAAGTTTGAAGGGCCTGTGAGAATGGGGCAATCAAGAGTGGTAATAGCATTATCTGATAGCATGGTGTCAGAAATGGAGTTAGGTGAAATTGTGTGGCATTGCAGGGCTAAAGAGGAATGACAGAGCAACTGTCATGGTTGCTTTGGAGTTGTCCAGAGTTAAGTAAGCACTGAAAGACAGATAAAATGAGTGTGATACCAATCACCAGACTAATCTGAGGTAGACAATAAGTAAAGAAGGGTATGAGTGATACTCATCTCTAAGGGATTCCTAAAGGTTGTAAAGTGAGAAGGGGACAGAACCAAGGTGCTCCCTGCATGTTTGAGAGGGATCTGGCATGTATCTGGTAGAGATCTGGTATGTATCCAGTAGTGAGAGTTCACCAGATTGAAAGTATCCAGTTGAGGACAAGGACTAAGCATGAGAAGGATGATGAGGATAAGGAGAATAACAATGGGGAGACGTCCCACAGAAGTTAGATGGAGGATCTGGTGAGTTGAAAAAAGGTGTTCATAATTTTGGAGGGTACAAATTTGACAGTAGCTTAAAAAAGTGTCACAATGTTGGTGCATTTTGAAGAAATTGGTTAATTGCCAGTGATGGAAACCAAACAAGGCCAAACACTTGCAGTAGCGAAGTTAGTACTTGCTCTGGGATTTCTAACCCCACTTTGATCATGTGATTTAGTTGTTATGCCACTGAGCTACAGCTATTTTAACATGACATGTCATTGGAACACTTATTTGAGCATCATGCTGTGATTCATTATCTAGTAAATAACATAAGCATATAACAGCTTCTGATGGATGCTATGCCCTGACCATGAGTAACCATGTAAATTATGTAATTCTAAGGTGTATAAATAATACTCACCCCACTCAGTTAATCAATATCATCATAAAGCCCATTTCTATCTCTATTAAAGTCAATATTCTCTTTCTTTTTGAATCTGGTCTACCTATTTATCAAATCTCCTTTCAAACTGGGTTGGGAAAGTCTGCTGTGGCTAGAGTCATCAAATAACACCTTTTAGAGAAGGAAAACATCAAGCTAGGGTGTTCTTCCAAGCTTTCCTCTACTGATAAGAGAAGCCTTTTCTATTTGTTAAACATAGAAAACAGAGGCTAGCCTTTGCTCTCAAGTATCAAAACTTGAGTGTAGAGGACTGAACTAGGGTTATTTGGTCAGATGAAACCAAGATTAACAGGATTGGGTCAGATGGAAGAATGTATGTATGGAAAATGGCAGGTAAGCCTTTACAGGACAAAGAAGTCCAGGGAACAGTAAAGTTTGGAGGAGGTTTCTTGATGGTTTGGGAATGTATGGGTTGGAATGGTATTGGAATCTTGGAAGAGGTTAATAAGATGAATGCTGAGCAGTATGTCTCCATTTTAAAGGATAATCTGCTGCATGGCATGGAAAACTCTAGTATTCCTAAGGAAGACATTATCTTTCAACAGAATCATGACTCCAAGCACTCCTTCAAAAGAGCTCAGAAATGACTTGAATCTCATGGTATCAAGCTTCTGCATTGTCCACCACAATCTCCAGACATTAGCCCTATTGAACATGTCTGGAAAATCCGGAAACAAAAGCTCAACAACTATTCAAGACCAGCTAGAGGAGTATGGGAACTTTGGGAGAGAATTGCAGTGGAGTGGGGAAAATTTGAGGCTGATGAGTGTCAAATATTGATAGAAAGTATGCCTAGAAGGCTAGAGTGATTAAGGCCAAAGGAGAACACAATAAGTACTAAAAATATAGAACTGGAATAATGCTTAAATAAGTGTTCCAATGACATGTCATTTTAGAATGGCTGTAGCTTAGTGGCATGACAACCAAATCACATGATCCAAGTGGGGTTAGGAACCCCAGACAAAGTAATACCTTCGCTACTGTAAGTGTTTGGCCTTGTTTGGTTTTCATCACTGGCAATTAACCAATCTCTTCAAAATGCATCAACATTGGGACACTTTTTAAGCCACTGTATAGTCAGGGCATTTCCCTTGACTTTTGACTGACAGCTAGTCTAGCCGTGACATAAAGCACCTGTAGGTAAAGATAGTGTCCATTGTTCTCACCACCACACCATATCTGGTTCTATGGACAGGTGGGGGATGGTATGTACCTTAAAGAAAAGAGAAGAAACTGGACCTGGATGGTATCAGATACATACAATAGAGGGTGAACCAGAACTGGTGAAGAGATGTTGAAAGACCTAGACTGCTATGGGTCTCCGGAAAGGAAACTAGCAGGTCAGCAACACAAAGAAAGAAAATGAAGGGACGATAGGTCCATCCCAGGGGAAATTCATAGAGTAGAGCTCCACGGAAGAAAACCACAGAACTTACAGGAGGTGAAACGAATGATGATCAGGAAGAGCTCCTATGCTTCAGACATGGCTGATGAGCACAGGACTTGATTCTTCACAGATCAGAAGAGAAGGATGAAGAGATGATCACAGACATGGCTGGATCACTGACGATAATGAAGAACTGAACTCAAGATGGATGGAAGATAGACAGCAGATAGATAGATAATAGATAGATAGATTTTTTGCTTCATGCGAAACACAGTTTTTATAGTCTGGGAATACCTGAGACTCTAAATACATGTAAAGAGCACGACCAGATTGAAAACCAGATCAATGGATCAATGTATCCAGTGACCGGATCAACAGAACTGGATCAACCAGATGTACAAACAAAAGTGTCTGGTGTAGTAAAATGAACATTTGACTTACCAATGGGTGATGGACAAGGACAGATTGGATTGGATATGAGAACCGGATCGTACAGGATATGCTGAATATGCCAGATACGAGAACAGGAAACTACCGTTCCCTACACTGAATCAACAATGGATGGGACATGAATGGTATGTAGCTTGAATGCATGTTTGAGAGAGACTGTAGATGACCTAGGAAAAGTCAACCGAATGTAGATAGACCAGATATAAATCTAAGGAGCTACAGCTCCTTACAGCATGCTCAGAGCTAAGCAAGGAAGTTTTCAGGCATCAGCAGGGCTCATAACCTGTCAAAATGTGTGCACTATGCTGGGGTAGAGATACCCAGACTCAGTTGCACAGTAGTAGTGAAACAACTGAGGAAAGAATGACAAAACTGGACAGACTAAATAGTGATGGAGATTAAAGTGCTTGAACTCCGATGTAACTTCAATGTAATGTTTGGAATATGATATATGAGGTCTGAAGGAAGAAAAGGACCTTACTGAGTGAAATGGTTAACTCTGAAATGCTTCAAAGTGGAGTTGAGGAACTTGGTGTGCATTGACCTTAGAGATAATGGAAGATTGAGCACTCTAATCTCCATCACTATTTAGTCAGTCCAGTTTTGTCATTCCTCACTCAGTTGATCTACTACCACTGTGCAACTGAGTCTAGGTATCTCTACCCCTCCATAGTGCACACATTTTGACATCTATGTCACAGGTGATTTCTTGCTTCAGCTGAAAGACTCTGTGTGTCTGTCTTTGCACAGTAGGAGAGGGGTTTAATGGATACTTCTGCTACATCACTCAATAGACCTTCTGTGCAACTTTTTCTATTGTAGCTTGATTTAACATGGAATATTTGGATGGTGGAGGTGTTTCAGAGATAGTTGTGCTCTACATCACAGAATGAATGACATATTCAACAAATGAATAGATGAAAATGAATGTAAAGATAAAAACCATACAGCCTCTGCAACAATATCTTCTGAGTGCTAGAGATGTCAGGCTGGGGTGATTCAAGCCTACTTTCCAAGAAATAGGAGGTCATAGACAGCAAAAATGACTGAGGTCAAGTTGATGATGAATGTGGCAATGTATGTTCACTTCCTTCTGGGAGGGCAGAGACTGCAGGCTGAACAGATGTGGATGCAGACTGTGGCTTTACCATCTCATTCTTCAGATCCTAAGAACATCCATATGTAGTAGGGTGCTCAGGGCAGTGGTTAGCATACCTAAATTATATGGAGGGCAGATTCATACTTCTGTGTCAACAGTGTAACCTCCAATTCCTTGTTGACCTTGCATACACATGAGAGAAATATGGGAGACATTGTATCAAAGCTCTTACATTTGTCCTCTGCAACATGGCTTGAGTCTTAGCTTCAATACATGTGGTTTGTTGGATGGCCTGGCTCTTCACATCTTGCACTTTCTTCTCAAGGTCATGGATTATAGACTCTTGGTATTCAATCACAAAATCACATTGAGCTATACTGACTTTCATCATGGTGGTTTTCTCTACAAGGAAATCATGGTGTTCTTGCAGCTCAGTGTGGAGGAAATGAATTCTTCTATTTTCTTCTTGTAGAGCATTATATTGTACTAGGGCTGCCTGATAGAATTGCTTCTTGACCATTCTTGTATTCTATCCCAAAGTCAATATGAGTATTCTTAGTCTTGCAGGGGATGTACCTCTAACTCTAGAGATGCCTCATTAAGACCAGTTTTAGTGAATACATTTCCTGACATAATTTCCTTGAGTTATCCACCTTCACTAGCATTACCTTTGTGCCTACCTGTCAATCATCCTTTAGTAGGCACCTACAATTTTCGAATAGGAGTATACTATAATCAGAATTGGATTAGTCATGTCCCAGATATGAGTATTAGCCTTTTTTGCATTGAGTTGAGTGGGTAAGTCTCCCTTGACAGTGGAGGTTGATCCCTTTGAGGCATTGGTGATAGGGCTGACTAAGGGCTGGTATGGGACTACAGCACCCAATGTGAGATGTGGACTAGCTGGAGTATCAGTCATTGGCAAGCAACTGGAAATCATGTCATCACCTGACTTAGAAGGTAAACTAACTAATGTCATGCAGTGTTAGAAGATGCAAATGCATCAGAAAAGGAATACTCACTCCACAGATTAATATCATATTCTACATCCATACATAACTTCAATTTACTGCTAGATGGCAGCATAGAAAATGGATTGAGAGGATAAGCCTCTTTGGCAGGTAATACTAGAATTTATCAATTTAATTTGACTCAACTTGACCTTATTTCACTCAATTGAATTATCATCAAATAAAGTAAAGATAGTAAATTCTAGTTTCTTGATTGACCTTATTAAGAGAAAATAAATTTTGATACTATCTATTATTAGTAATCTCATGTGAAATAATTTACACATATATTTTGTTTTCAGTATCAATATTTACCTTTCTTTAATCTGAATATATGCAAAATATATAAATTAAATCGAATTAATTTCATGTATTTCATTTAATTTCATCTGACTTGATTGAACTCAACTAGTATTAGTCATGTTAAGGTCAATCAAGTTGAGTTCAATCAAGATACTAGAATTTACTATCTTGACTTTATTTAATAATAGTTCAGTTAAGTGAAATTAAATAGGTAAATTCTAGTATTAGTGATGTTAAGGTCAATCAAATTGAGTCAAGTTAAATTAGATTCATTGAGTCCAATAAAGTCAAGTCATGTTAAGTTCTATCAGGTTGGATCAAATTAAATTAGTAAATTCTAATATTAATCATATCAAGATCAGATGTATAAACTAAACTTGAACTTGATGAAAACAGAATATACATATGAATCATTTCACATGAGATTACTAATAAGAGAGAGTATCAATATCTACAAGCTGAATTTAATCAATTTTATGTATTTCATTTAACTTGATTGACCTTGACATTTATGCATCTGATTTAACTTGACTTCACTTGATTGAACTTGACATGAATTTAATTTAACTTGACTCAACTTGATTGACCTTGACATTTAATTCATACATCATCTGATTCAACTGGACTCCAATTGATTGAACTCAGCTTGAATTACTAGAATTCACTAATTTGATTTGACTCAACTTCACTAAAAATTCAGTAAAGTCAAATCATGTCAAGTTCAATTAAATCAAAATACTACAAATTTGTTTTAACTTGACTCAACTTGATTGAACTTAGTGTGATTTGACTTTATTTCACTTCACTAAAAATTCAGTAAAGTGAAATTATTTAAATTCATTTAAGTTGAATCAAGTCATGATAAATCAGATGCATAAATTAAATGTTAAGGTTAATCAAGTTGAATTAGAATCATGTTGAGTTTAATCAAGTCAAGTCAAGTTAAATGAAATATATAAAATCAAATAAATTCCACTTATAGATATTGATACCATCCATTATTAGTAATCTCATGTAAAATGATTCACATACATATTTATCAAGTTCAAGTTTAATTTATAAATCTGATCTTGATTGATCTTAATATGATTAATATTAGAATTTTCTTTCAATAAGGTCAATCAAGTTAAATTAGATTTATGTTGAGTTCAATCAAGAAACTAGGATTTACTATCTTGACTTTATTTAACTTAAGTGAAATAAAATCAAGTTCTATCAAGTTGGGTCAAATTAAATTGGTAAATTCTAGTATTAGTCATATTGAGGTCAATCCAATTGAGTCAAGTTTAAATTCTAGTAATTCATGTTGAGTTTAATCATATTTAATCAAGTTAAATCAGATGCAGAAATAAAATGTTGAGGTCAATCAAGTCGAGTCGAGTTAAATTAGATTCAATCAATTGAATTCAATCTCACTTGATTTCACTTAATTCATTTCACTTTATTTTATTGCACTTAGTTAAATTAAAAAATTCACTCAAAAAATGGGTAAAATATCAAGAGAGTTCTATAAATAAAACTTTATAAACATCAGTGTGAATAAATTCAATTGATTGAAAAGTGCAATATTGAAAGGTAGAGAATTGCATTTTTTTATAGTAATGCCATCTAAAGGTGGCATTATTGTCTCTGATCACACTCTCCACTTCTTTTTTTTTTTAAGTTTTTCATTTCTGTCTTTCAAAATACAAAAATAGTCCATATCCTTATTATGGTTTTCTTATTACACTTTGCCTATGTAGCATTCACATGGCATAATGATATAGAGCCTTATCTGCAATCAGATTCATCAAACAACTGGTTAATGTTTAAGCTCAAAAAAAGCATAGACTCTTTGTGGCACAACTTGGAAAGCTATGACTGGAGTCCACTGTGAGTAATAAAAGGGGCAACACAGCAAATATAATTAATTATACAAGTATAACTTCTGTATATGTAGAAACAATGCAGAAAGTTGGTAAATGGATAAAGTAAAGTGACCATGAAGAATTAATTCAATGAATAAGGTCATGAAGTGATCTAATCAGTTAAAAACTGACAAAATAAAGAAATGTGTGCAGAGCACAAAATTACCAATGGTAACACACATTATTGATTGCACAATTCTGCAAGTTTTAAGTCACTTGTTCCAATAAGCAGCAGAAGTGCTTGCATGTCAGCAGTGAACCAGCCTTATCCACCACATTTTGAAGTCAGAACCAATGCAAATTCAGCTGCTTCATATGTTTACAATGCTTCAGATGCTTGGCTATTTGAATAATATGAAGCACAGAAGTAGCAATGCATTCTGCTTTGGTGGTGAAAAGGAAGACAAGAGATTGGCAAAGCCCATGCATGAACTTGATAATAGTGCATATTTGATATGCATCCTCATGTTCCTCATCAGAGGCAAGAAAATAGCACTCAATGAAATTAACTTGCTCTGAAATAATGGTGCACTTCATGGTAGGATTATAGAACTTCCAACCCTTATATTTCTGTGGGTACCCAATGAAAACACATTTTTCATAGTGAGACACATTGACAATACCTCTTGCTTATCTTTCTGCACATGGACATATGCTGTACATTCCCAAATCCAAAGATTTGAAACATCCAGTTTTTGCCCTTTTCAAAGTTCATAAGGGCTATCATTGTCCAGAGCAGCAGTAGAGCATCTATTCCATACTCTAAACCAAGGCAGCAAGACCAATCTTGTTCAGCATGACAGTAAAATGCTCTGATATGACACAATGGCACATTCAGCAACCCCATTTTGCTGTGTATGTGCTCTGACAGTATGCTGCCTTTCTATGCCAGACTACATAGTAAACTGAAGCATAGAGTTGCTTATGTACTTGCCTTCCATATCATCCCACAGTATCTTTAACTTGCACTCTGTTTAGTTCTCACTGAGGCATAGGCTTTTAATCACTTGAAAGCATTGAAGACATCTGATTTGGCTCTAATGGGAAGAATAAAGCAATATCTGGAATAATTATCAATGAATGTGATTCAATAGCAACAACTGAACAACACAGTGATCTACTCTGCTGGTGTTGGGTGTGTTGTCCTCCATC
>JBBPTO010000145.1:0-47310 GCA_038094155.1 Pulveroboletus cf. aberrans | reverse complement strand
GTACTATGGTCTTAATCCTCCTGACATCATTTTTCAACAGGACAATGACCTCAAGCATACTTGCAAGAAGGTCAAAGAGTGGTTAGAGGAGCAGAATTTTAGGACCATGGTATGGCCTGCATAGTCTCCTGATCTTAACCCCATTGAGCATATCTGGGGTTATTTGAAAAGAAGGCTAGCAGAGCATGAGCATCCTTTTAAAGAAATTTTGAGGTTGTGGAAAAGGATTTAGCAGGGATGGGATAAAATACCAGCTGAGAAGTGCCAAAAGCCAATTGAGAGTATGCCTAGGAGAACTGAAGCAGTGATCAAGGCAAAAGGAGGCTATACCAAGTATTAAATACCCCTTTAATAATAAAGGTGCAAAATTGTTGCAATGGTATTGTGTCAGAATGCTAGACTCCTCCGGGACTTTATCCAATGGAGATCCAAGGTGGATCGGTCAACTCCAGGGTGAAAGGACGCAGGAAGGGCTGGAGGTCCAATGGAGATGGAATGGAACGAGATGAGGAGGTGATGAAGGCAGAACGGGGCAGAGATGAGGGGTTATGGGGGTAAGGACTTGGTGCAGGACTTATGTGTCGTGCCCTTGCCTACTGTCAGGTCCTCATTTCAAAGATGGAAAGGACAAGGTGAAGAGGATAAGAGAGGGAAGGGAACTTCGTCAGGATCGGACAGAGTTCAGAGGAGAGAGAACATCATGAGTGACTTCAATAAAGAGGTCAAGCAACATCAATATTTGAACTGGGGAGTACATGCAGAGGTCTCGGGTTTATATACAAAGGGATCAGATCAAAGTCCAGAATGGAGAATGGAGGGAACCATATGTAAAGGTACAACAATGATCAGAGATCATATGGTACTGAGGGGTGATGTACATAGGATATAAGAATGAAATGTAACACAGGAAAGATCATAGGGATGGGACATAGGTCAGAGGAATGGAGTGAACATAAGAGGAAATGAAATCCAGGCCAATCATAATTGGTCCAATGGGAAAAGGGATTCCAGTATCAGATGTTCGATGAGTGATGGGACAGAGTCCTATGGAGAAGACCAGAGATGAGGGAGTTGGAGTCGGAGGTGGCATAGGAGGTATTGGAGGGATGATTGGAGGTGTGGGGATTGGAGTTAGGATGGGATATAACATATTGCTAATTTCATATGGTCATATCTTCGCAGACTCTTGGTCAAATCACATGATCCTGAGACCCATTTGTAGTCAAGGGTTTATACTTTGTTTGATCTCACCAAAGCTAAGCAGAATTCCCATGCAGTATTGCAGGTGTTAAGACCGGATCTCCTCCGCTCAAACTCCGGTCGGAGATCGGAGGTCAAGGGGATCGAATGGCCGGAGACGGCCGGAGGTCCGGAGGATCGCATCCGGAGGGGTAAAGGCTTGGCGCAGGACTTGTGTGTCGCGCCCTAGCACTGTCACGGCCTTCTTGGTTGGAGACACATCGGAGAAACCAGAGAGAGATGAGAGGAGTGGTCTAAGGTGATATTCAGGCTAAGGTATCTACATACAGAAGTCGGAGTATATATACGTCAGAGTGACTGCGGATTAGTAACGGAGGGCTATGTAGATATATAAGACGGAGGTCGGATGTCTGAGTGCCGGAGCTGTGCTACACAGCGTCGGAGGGATCAGAGGGGCGAAGCTAAACTAAATACAGAACAAGGGAAGTACGTAAGAATATCTATGATTAGTCCGGAGTTTCGGAGGTTAGGAGTTGGTGAGATGTCACTGGAGGTTGTAGCGGAGTTGCTCCGGAGGTTGGAGTTGACTCGGTTGTATGGGATATGACAGCAGGGTACTTCATGCACTGTGTTGAGATTTACATTGCAACAGTTTTGGAGGTCACTGTATGTAAAGGTATAATAATAGTTGAAGGAAACATAAAACCAAGGAGTGACATACATAGGTTGTAGGGACATGGAATGTAACATAAGAGTATCATATGGGAATTCATAGGGTTAGGAAATGATGAAGTATAAAAGAAGAATAAGATCCAGACCAATGCATAATATGTTCAACAGGAGAGAGGAGGATCTCTGATGTCAGAGGTCAGAAAGGGACTCAAGTGAAGGGTATCAGAGATAGATGTAGGTGAGGATGTTGGAGTTGAAGATAGCATAGAGGATATTGGATGAAGTTTAAAGGTGTAAGAATCAGTGTTGAGATGAATATGACAATTGTGGTGCAAATGAAAAGGGCTGGATAGATGCAAAGGAACTTATCAGATGTCTAGGAGTATATATTCAATCATGCTGATTCACCCCTATCATCTGCCTAATCTATTTGAACATTTGGACATGAGACTGGACTTAGTGGTGATTTTGAACTTAGTGAATTTGTGAAGTCTCTAAGTCAGGCCTTTGCAGTGCCTTAGTACATACAGAGTTTTTATTCATACTAATAGGTAACATGGTTTTCAGAGGTGATAATAGCTGTTTCATAGCCCCATAATAACAGTAGTACATAATAAACTTACTGAATACTGTTAATGTTGTTGCAGTCATGGACACATTTCTTGTCATTGGACTCTTGGGCTTTTCAGAGTAGTCACAGCATTACTAGTATTGTGGCAGGATAGGTGGGCATTGTTCTGGGCAGAGAGAGGGCATGTGGTGTCCCCCTTGCCATGGTTATGACCACTTTAGTGTTGTCACAGATTGAAAACACTATCCTGCCATGTAGGTGGGCATGGTGCCATTGTGGCTGCATAAATATTGAAATTTGCACAGATGCTGCCATCATGACCATGTAGGTAGGTAGGGCATCATTGGGCCACATGAGTGCTGCTATTGTAACTGCACAGGCAGGGTGTTATCAGGCCACATGGATGTTGTCATGGCTATGTGGGTGTTGAGTACCAGGGTCATCACTGCCACCGGCATCTGTTGGGTAATAACGTAACGTTTCCCGTGATGTTTTTGCACGATTCCTAAGTACCCATTGGCTTGCCGGAACAGAAACAACTGATGCATTAACATTTAGGGCAAGTCTAAATGTGGTAAAGGCGAAACTAAACTTGAAATAAAACCAGGGACTCACATTTCATACAGGATTTAGGTCGGTCGGAAATATTGATCCTTGTTACAACAGATGCACTGGTATTTCAGGCAAGTCTAAGTGTGGTAAAAGCGAGACCAAACTTGAGATAAAAGGTCAGCCGAAAACATTGACCCACTTGTCGTGTGTGAGAATTACCTGACAGTTTACTGTTTCGGGGTGATCGTCTGCCATTTTTCTGCTTGACAGCCTGAGATCAATGCCAGAGTTGGTCAGCATGTAGTCAGGTCGGGCTTACTGGCAGAAACCCGGCTTTCCCCTTCGCCAGCACGATACACGATGCTGCCAGAAGGTCATGCAGATGTCTTGGTTATCGGAGCCGGCCCTGCCGGTCTGATGTGTGCCAACGCACTTGCATTGGCTGGTGTCAACGTGAGGATCATTGATATACGGTACGTGACCATCCAGCGTGGCGCAGGCAATGATTGTCGAATTTTTGTTGTCGCAGGCCCAAGGGTGTTGCAGCTGGTCAAGCGGACGGTATCACATCACGGACAATCGAAGTGTTGCAGGTTTGGGCTACCGCAGTTTCATCTTCATCCACACCTCCAACTTATGCAAACAGAGCTACGGCCTCGGCCGGCGCTTACTGCAAGAGGGAAACCATATCCATATGTCCGTAAGTGGGGGTTTATTTGAACATGAGATATGCGTCACTGACGGGTTCTGTTGGTCAAAGGCATTCTACGGTTCTGACCCCGACGGAAAATTTGAGGTATCTAAAGCATATCTGGGTTTCTTGAATGCTAAAAAAAGGAGCGCTGAAGTGCACAGGGCGTGGCCCCTTGGTTACTACGTCACCCGCGCGTTATCCATTCATGGTACGTCTTTATTGCCCAAGTTTTCTTACGCTAATTCAGACATGCGTCTAGATCACACTTCAACAAGGAGCAATAGAATCTATCTTTCTTGATTCCCTGAAGGACCATGGAATAGAAGTCGAACGACCCAAAAAACCTTCGATACTCAAGATTTCGGAAGACGCCGATGAACTGTCCAGCCTTTCGTCGTACCCTGTCAAAGTACGGTCCGACTGTCAGTATGCCGTGTGCTTTCTAATCTGGTTACTACACAGGTTACTGTAGAAAATCTCGAGGCAATCGATGACGAGAAAACTACGGAAATCATACATGCCAAATACGTTGTTGGAACGGATGGTGCGTCGTACCTCATTTGTACGCGGTTTCGCTTAATTTAGTCTGTAGGGGCACATTCATGGGTCAGAAAGGCTCTCGGGATTGAGATGGAGGGGGAACAAACCGGTAATTTATAATTTATCCGTTCTTTTTCATATTCTATGTCTAATTGAAAGAAACAGATTATGTTTGGGGTGTTGTCGACATGAGGCTCGAAACCGACTTTCCAGATATTCGCAATGTTACAATGGTCCATTCAGAAGTCGGGTCCTGCCTTATCGTCCCCCGTGAGGCCGACAAGAACCGTTTTTACATCCTACTATCAGACACCGATATCGTCGATCCGTTGACCGGGAGAATCGACAAGAGCAGAATGAATCCCCAGAAGATCCTTTCCGTAAACCGTCTCCTCGGATGATTGTTTTCCAGCTCAGCTGACAGGAGCTGGCAGATGTCCAGAAAAATAGTGCATCCGTACAGACTGGCTGATCCAGAAAACATCGATTGGTGGACTGTTTACACCAGTGTGTCCTTTCCAATCTCCTGCTGATGATCATCTCAACATACGAGTTACCGTCTAGTCGGGCAGCGTGTGGCGTCCAGTTACTCCGTTAAAAACCGTATTTTCATTGCTGGGGACGCATGTCATACCCATTCGCCAAAAGCAGGTCAGACGACAGCTCTTCGATCCAGAATACTAGAACCATTTTCACGTGATTCAGGCCAGGGCATGAATGCCAGCATGAATGATACCCACAATCTCGGTATGCATTTCTTGCATTCGTATCATTGACTATTGGCCCTAAACTCAGCATTGTACAGCATGGAAGCTTGTACAAACACTTAGAGGATGGTCCAGGCCGTCACTCTTGGAGACTGTATGTCTTATAATGAGTTATGTCCTCTCATCTACAACTCTTCTCGTCAGTACGAATTCGAACGGCGCAAATTTGCACAAGACCTGATCGACTTCGACAAGCAGTACGCGGCTCTCTTTTCGGGAAAGCCACGGCAAGCTAAAAATGAAGGTGATGAATCCCACGAGACTCTCTCACGGTTAGTGCGCTACGCCGTATTACAGGTTAATCCCTTGTCTATTAAAATTCTTATGTCAGTGCGCTCCGAGTACATGAAGGCTTCGTCACAGGCCTTGGAATTCAATATTCTCCGTCACTGATTGTAGAAACCAAGCACCAGAAAATCGCAGAAAACCTTGTCGTTGGGCAAAGAATGCTCCCACAAATATTTGTTCGCGCAGCAGATGTACACCCGATTGAGATACATGATATGCTGCCCGCGGATGCTCGGTTCAAAGTGCTGTTCTTTGTGGGGAGCCCGACTTGTGCACGAATCACCGAGCTTAAGTTGCTCGCAGAGACATTAAACCAGGAATCGAGTTTCCTCCACAAATACAGTACTAACGGGGACATATCCACTGTATTCGAAATCATCACGATCCTTGCGGGCAAGAAGGGCCATGTGAACCACTTACATGTCCCAGAGTTCTTCCGTCCCCACTGGAGAAAGTAAGTCCTTCGAATCATCTTTGTCGTTGCTAGGTTGACGGGTGCCGAAGGGTTCTCCTTGATGATACCGATGTGACGGAGCAACGGGGTGGGCATGCGTATGAGAGATTCGGAATCAATCCTGAGCAGATTACGCTGGTGGTCGTTCGGCCGGATGGATATGTGGGGACGATCGCACCCTCGACCGCCATTGCTGACCTCGAGGATTATTTTGGTTCGTTTATGGTTGGTCGTAGTGCCAACCTCTAGCACCATTTAACGGTGTTGTGTAATAATAAGTATGTGATTATCGACTCAGACCGGCGAAGTTGCAATTGAGGTTCGCTTGGACAAGTAGTCCACTCTCATCACAAAAGTAGGTATTCTACTATTCTACAACCACTTCATGTCATGCTCCGCGTACACTCCAGTTCTGCCATCTCAGCCAATGCTTGCCAGACCTGTAAAATGATCGTTTTTATGGTAGTATGCGCTAGTAGTGAATGGGATACAATGGGGAACCCCGTGGGTGTACCTAGGCCCATACCCGTACCCGTACCCGGTACAAATCAATACCCCTCATCAAGGGTACAGGTATGCGCTCAGTGATACCCGTGGGCACGCATGATTGAGAGCGGGGTGGCGCGATGCGACTCGTATGACGACGACGACGACGCGACAATCGCACTGCGGTGATTGTCGTGTCGTCGTCGTCGTAATTGTGCAACGCGGGCGGCACGAGGGCGACGAAGGATGGCGGCGCGATGGCGAGGTGGACGGTGCGAGGGTGCGCAGGCGTGAGGGCGAGAGGGTGAGGGCGACTCGGAGGGTGCGAGGTCGAGATCGACGGCGAGTGGGAAAGGTGGACGATGGCGAGGGGCGCGGTGGACCACAGTGCGACGGCGGAAGGGCAAGTGCGAGGTCGACGATGCGATGGGAGGCGTGAAGGTGAGAGAGAGAGACGGCGCGAGGTCGATGGTGCAAGCTTGGGCGTGCGTGAAGGTAAGACGACGTGAACGACGGCGCGACGGCGAAAGGAAGAGAAGGTGAGGATGACGCCGGCGCAACGCGAGGCCGCAAGGGCGAGAGGGCGACGACGACGGCGCGATGGCGAGAGGACGATGACAACAAGGGCGAGAGGGTGATGCCAACGGCACAACTGTGCAATGGCGACAATGACAACGGCGACGACGGCGCGATCGCAACGTTACGATTGCCATGCAGTCGTCGTTGACGCGGGACATGCCACGGTCAAGGTGGCGGGAACTATATGAGGCACATGCCATGATCCTAGGGCGTGCGCCATCCGTAGCTGCCGATGTATGTATGGAGTGGCGCACACCCTAGGATAGACGTGTCTGGACTAACAAGCAACGTTTTTATTGCATTCAATTTCAGTAAAAATCCAATAATCTCGAGAAGTCATGAGAACCTCTGCGACACACCCGATAACTCGAAATTCGGAACGCGATGATGAAATGTAAGTGCAAACTTGGCCGCCCGGACCTGGACGCAGATTTACAACCGCCAACCCTTCACACCAATCTCTTTCGGCCCTTGCGGTGACGGGATGAAACATCCTTCCTCCACTGCGCAATGTGAAACCGATTTATTTAAATGTTGGCGATCCACGATCATCGACGTCCATCATTCAAGAAGTCGACTAGAGTCCTAGTACAGGATACTCCTCCTTGATATTTCAGTACCTCGATGCTGCCTTGATAACGCCCAAGGCTCTATCTCCGTTAACCACCTATGGGAACGTTTTACCCATCGCGCAGACTTCGTTTCGTCGCACTCGGGTCGACCTCCGTTCATGTCGGGTCCTACTCAGAGAGCGCGCCAGCGAATAGAAGATAGATTCGATAGCCTGACTACAAAGAATGCGGCGGTAGACGAGAAGAACAAGTCTGGGGTGAAATCCCCCTAAGACAGGCTATATACGAAGTAGGCATATCAAATAGGGGCATAGGCTGACGGAGTAGCGAGCAATAATGGAAGGACGATTGCGAGACATAGGGGCGATCTTGTGGGTCGCGGAGTGATGACGAAATCAATCTTACAACAGTTCATAGGGGGGTTGCCGACGATGTTTTAGAAACTGTGTTACGCTCTATGCTTGACGGCCATCACACCGGGATCCCGGCCCACTTGTTGACCACATGATAGCGTTTAATTACCGCTACCCCAGATTGTGGTCGCCGCAACTACCTGATCATCAATGATGTTTCATAAGCGATTTGTTCAAAAACGAGGTCTTCTGGGCATCTCCTGCCCACTCTAATTCATGCTCGAGTAAGTCAGCAATTGTCATTGTGAACCACGCCTTCGTTGATTCCGGACATCGGACGACCTTGACTCGGCCATCGAAAGTGAACTGCTGCCGAAGCCGACCGAGCGGTACACGATCATCCGAAAAGTCTCTTTAGGTCCAATATTCATGTACACGTACCGCATTTGGCACCGCGGCTGATCGAGGTTGTGGTTGCGCAGACAACAACCTTTAGCCTAATCCGATATTACTCGTGAGTATAAACATCTCACTGAAATAAGACTACTAGCGTCAAGTTTGCAACACAATTCATCTAGACTGACAATGACTAAGTAATCGGATTGTATGCCGATGAAAGCCAATATCTACTAGCAGGTTCTATTGGCCGGTGGGGTTAAGGCACTATGCAAGTCGGTAGCAACAGGGTTGCGAAGCCATCATTGCTTCAGGAAATCCTCCATGTTGATTCGTTGATTCGTCGAACGTTTGCCATGGAGCGAGTCCGTCAATGATGGTCATACTTCTTTGCTCATCACCCGAGGGGAACATGTGCTCCAGGTGGGGGCCCAACGTGAGAGATTTACTTGACCTTTTCATCGCCTGGTCATCGCGCAGGGACAGTTGGTCCGGTGGTACGACTCACGACAACGTGCTTTGTGGGAAATGGGCATTCATCTCCGTTTTCGGAGACCCCATGACGAGTGGTGTGTCCAAAATGGGTGATGTAACACCTTCTCCGATGCGTGAACGCGGGCAAAAAGTTGCAGGTGAATTGGGCGATTAGTTCTGGCTAGACGGCGGCGGTACACGAAGTGTGCATAAGCCCCCAGTGGGCGTAGCTCGGACCGGGACAAATATATTGAACTGTAATGCATTGCCCATTAGTACACGGATTCCCACACCACCGTGACGCATGCCAGTGGCATCATCTTGATGAAGACGCGAAACTTCCGGGCCTGTTGCCCCTGCTGTAGACGAGCCATACGATTAGCCAAGTTTTTCAGGCCATTCAATGACGGTATGTGCTGCGACTCCCTTTATCGCTAGAGCTGCCTGCATTCTTGAAAACGGGGTTGCCTTCCTTTTTTAAGTATTGATCCTGCTTCTGGAAATCCGAATTCCATTCACTCCTACAGATCCGAGTCGATATACACCTTATCCCCCCACGAGAATGGCTGTGTTGCAAAACTCATTGATTGTGGACAGTGGACACCTTGCATGCGAAGCACTTTTTGAAGAATATATATCCGTTTCTACCCCGATGAGGACAAGGAAACCTTGGCGTTTGAGCACTTAACGCCCGTTACAGTACCACCGGGAGATTGTACCGGTTTGTCCGTTAAGGTATTGTGGTACTTATGGAGGAACTTAGTTGTATACCCTGAAACATGTTCAAAAGGTACAAATAGCAGAGTCAGCGTGGAAGACCTCCCCCAAACACTACTTCCTCGCTTCCTGTTCGTTCTCCTTGTATCGTCGATCTGACGCCCGTACCCGTCCTGGCATTTTCCACTATATCTTTTAAGTCTTTCTCACCAAACCATTACTATGCCACTGCTAGGTCGCGTAGACGTCTTGATAATTGGAGCTGGCCCTGGTGGTCTGATGTGCGCTAACGCACTCGCTCTGGCGGGCGTAGATGTGAGGATAATCGATATACGGTGTGTGCAGTCTATTCAACATGGCTACCGCTGCACGGAGCTGAATGGCGGCTGGCTTAGTCCCGCAAAGGTTGAGGCCGGTCAAGCCGACGGTGTTCACCCAAGATCAATCGAAATCCTACAGGTATAAGCTGTCGCTGCACCTCCCTCAACAGGTCTCTAACTATGCAATAGAGCTATGGGCTCGCAGAGCGCGTAATCCGAGAAGGAAACCATGTCCACATGGTTGTACGTGAACATTTGCCAGACCTTGGTTTGCATTTCTAACGGGCTAAGACGGTCCAAGACATTTTACAGTCCTGGCCGCAACGGAGGTATCGAGGTATGACCCGTCTTCGGCCTCCGAAGATTTCAGAGTGTCTCATGGGTGTGCACTGAAGCTCGCAGGACGTAAACCTGCTGTTAACGAGCCGACACCCTTCCCATTCGGGGTGGAGTCCTCACGTTGTGTTCCTCTCCCTCGCGTTAATGTATGGGGGACATTTAGATTACCCTTCAGCAAGCAGCAATAGAAGCCATATTCCTCGATTCATTGAAGGAACGTGGAATAGAAGTCGAACGCCCAAGTCGGCCCTCGCACCTTGAGATTTTGGAGGAAGTTGATGAATTGTCGACCCCTTCGTACTACCCAGTCAAGGTAGGCGCTAACAACCAAGCTATTAGCTAGTTTCCTACTAATTGTCGTAAAGGTTACTGTAGAACACCTCGATGAGATCAGCGACGAGATCAAGACAGAAATCATATATGCCAAATTCGTTATTGGGGCGGATGGTGAGTTGGACGGTTCTTTCAACTCTGGCACTGACACTGTTTGTAGGTGCACATTCGTGGGTCCGGAAGACCCTAGGGATCGAGATGGAAGGCGAACAAACTGGTAACATGCCTCGACGTGTGCTGTATTTCCGATGTTTGCTTGACTATGCCGCACAGATTATATTTGGGGTGTTGTTGACATGCTTCAGCCAGAAACGGACTTTCCAGATATTCGTAATATAGCTGTTATCCAGTCGGAAAAGGGGTCCTGTATTCTCATCCCTCGCGAAGCTGACAAGTCCCGCCTTTATACCCAGTTATCCGACAGGGATCTTGTCAATCCTTCGACTGGAAGAATTGACAAGGACAAGACGAGTCCCGGGAAGATCCTTTCGGTGAGTTCTTATGATGATGGTGAGTATACTATGCGATTGACAAAGATTGATAGATTGCCAGGGAAATATTTCAACCGTATGAAATAGCTGACCCGAAGGTTATCGAGTGGTGGACAGTTTACATCAGTATGCACATTACAGTTTCCCGCTGACCATCTTGATGTACGGGACATGTTCTAGTCGGCCAGCGTGTGGCCACCAATTACTCGGTCAAGGACCGCGTCTTCATTACTGGCGACGCATGTCATACTCACTCGCCAAAAGCTGGTGAGACCACTTATGTCCTTTCCATGTTTCTTGGATCGTATTCACATTGTGTAGGTCAGGGTATGAACGCCAGTATGAACGATAGCCACAATCTTGGTATGCATTTCTTCGGCTAGTTAAGTGGAAATTGAAGGTTCCCCAGCATGGAAGCTTGTACATGTACTCAGAGGATGGTCCAGTCCGTCACTTCTGAAGACTGTAGGTGTATGCTGAGTGGCCTTTCCGTATTTACTACATCCTCTCCCCTCAGTACGAACAAGAACGCAGAGAATTTGCACGAGACCTGATAGACTTCGACAAGAAGTACGCAGCATTATTTTCCGAAAAGCCGACGACAATGGAGAATGGAGGTGACGTGCCCCCCAACGTGCTCTCACAGTTAGTTCTTGCTCCTTCACGAGGCTTATGCTTAAAACTTTGACCTTTCACTCACCATTCCCCTTTTTAGGATGCTCCGAACATATGACGGATTCATCAGCGGCCTCGGTATTCAATACTCGCCGTCAGCGATTATAGATCCTAAACACCAGAAGTATGCAAAAAGTCTTGTGATCGGACGAAGGATGCTCCCACAATTATTTGTTCGCGCTGCCGACATGCACCCAGTTGACATCCACGATTTGCTTCCCGCGGACGTTCGGTTCAAACTGTTGTTATTTGTGGGAAAGCTGACGTCGACCCGGATCACGGAGTTGAACTTGTTGGCGGAGGATCTAAGCAAGCCATCAAGCTTCCTCTATAAATATAGTTCCGATGGAAACATCTCGACTGTATTCGAGATTGTCACCCTTGTCGCCGGTAAGAAGGGTGAAATAAACCACTTGCACATCCCGGCTTTCTTCCGCCCACACTGGACAAAGTGAGCGCGACCTACTTTTCCATATCGCTGCTGGGTTGATCCATGACCTGTCTTAGAGTCCTCCTTGACGACACCGACGTGACAGAGAGTCAAGGTGGGCATGCATATGAGAGCTTCGGGATTGACCCTGAGCAGATTACGCTCGTGGTCGTTCGGCCAGATGGATATGTCGGGACGATCACTCCCCTGGCTGCCGCCGCTGATCACCTAGAGAACTACTTTGGTTCATTTATGGTTCCTCGTGATTATCCCGGTTCTCAGTTCAACTGAAGAGTGTTGCAATAGTTGTACTAAATATTCCATTCCCAGTCGAGCCGTTTCCCGCGTGTAGTTCCCCCAAATTGACAGTCACAATCATGGGGATGTAAATTCTATTTCATCCTACTATTTTTTGTCTCCACCAAACAAAGTCAACTGTTTTCGTTTCATTCTTGTCGCTGATGGGCTGATCCATCTAGAGATTCGTTCATGCTAGTGGTCAACCCGTGGTCTCAGGTTCGGCTCGCCGATTACTAGTGTCAGGCCCTGCTCGGGAAATTGGTTAACCATCGGTCGTGCTGGTTTGCCCGCCAAAATCCGAATTGGGAAAACTAATGGTTTCGATCCAATCTGGTACTAAGTCACTGCAAACCAATGCCAGTGCTCGGGAAGTTGATTGTCCCAAATTGGCAATAGCACTGTCAGTCTGTGTGGCTGCGCGACCGCAGAAAGATCAGTCACGGTCACACTCGCCGAATAGCTAGCTAGATCTGTTTCATCTAATTCCTTGCTTCTTGTGCGGCAATCCACTCTGAAATGGCCATTATTATACACAAGACTTCATCTCCATTCGTAATGACGGGAATAATATTGCAAACAAGCTCCACCAGCAGCTATTGCAGCCACTAATGCAAGTACTTTGCGTTTTTTATATGGAAGACGACGAGAAGCAACAGTAGTTGAGTGATGAATGGCCATGGGTTGACAAGTACACAAGGTGCTATATCTCTGCTATGTTGATCAAAAATTCGCAAACCAGTTCCCACGGTTTACGGGCTCTCAACTTGACGGTTTCATACTAAGTTTCCCACACAAACCATCGCTGGTTAACCAGGTTCCCGAGCGGGGCCTTAGTTTACTAGGATAGTCTCTCAAGGAAACCACGGCCACACGTCGGCGAAAACGCTACGCAATTCTAGTGGATGGATTTGAAATGCGCTCACAAGTGATTGGACGTATGAATACAAATGGCTCTACTGTGGCCCTGAGGTACTGTGCATGAGCCGAGCTGCAAACTTCGCGCGCGTCGATGACAAATGGCACAAAGAAGCATACTATCCCGTACACCGCATTCGGCAACATGGGCAGTCGGCACGTTTTTTCAGATCTCCCTTTTCTTCTTACAACACCATTGTTCCACACAGCTTAGTCGCCTATCTGGCTCAGTAGAATGTACTACCAAGTTAAACGAACTTATTCTGTCTATAATTGATTGAGATCCTGCATTTCATGTTGTCACACCATTGAATCACGCTCCGTCATCTGCCGGTTGCGATGCCGTTTCTGGGTTCAAACTGAGTTTTATTTTGAGCTCAATGCACCTGGTTGGCACAAACATTGAATCACTTCAAGCAACTAGATTGGAGCGCTGGGCCCTGAAGGCGGTATGGGACTCGTTCGGGTTCGGAAATCCAAAGGGAGGTGTGGCAAGCTTCGTGCAACCTCTGACCCAACTTATGAGACTTGAATCCATGCCGCCCTCGATGGTCTTGTGAATTCTGGCCTGTACAAGCACATCTCTGCAGCGGCGCGTGCACAAAATGCTAGTCAACCCTTGATGGGCTTATATGATTTCTCCTCTCAGCAATTTTAATTTGTAGGTTGCACATTCGACACTCGATGACCGTTACTGCGGGATTCATGGCTCATGCAAGGATGCTCATATCAGGCCCAGAAGAAAGTGGATGATGAAGCCTGTCTCGCTCAGATCGAGCACGACATCCGAAATAAGACCTTTGGTGTGCTCTCCACATTCCGCCGCAAGGACAACTACATCACCCTTGCTGGCGCTCTCGGAATCTCACACGATGGAACACTGATGTTCTGAAGACCAAAATAAAGGAATATCTCGCTGATCCATCACACACTGATAATGCCGACAATCCTCGTTTTGCAGCACTATTCACCTCTAGCCACAGACCTAGTGTGTCGAGTTCACCATGTGCAGTTCCCAACTCTGGGATGCTACCCATTCATATGCAAACATCCACGGACGCAGCCGGGCCCGCCCCCATCGAGTTACTCTTTTTGCCGTCAATTCAGTCCACAAGTTTGCACCCTAATCACGGTTTGTACATGCAGCATTTGTTCATATAACAACCATCCATAACGATGAATACTCCTGGCCCAAGCTGGCATTCCGGTACATTCGCGCACCATGATTCATACCACACTGACACTGTACAACACACCTCCATACAGTATGCTCACTCGAGCTGAAGTGGCTCATCCCATATGACGCTGTGATTAATTTGGACAACTCACCCTCGTTTGTAAATGTTGGCATTATACATACTCTCTACCTATTACATTTGACTAGCGCTCAGTGAGCAATTACATTGTGATCTGTTTCGAGCACAGTACAAACTACAAACGGAGTCTAAATTCGGCATCCATTCGGCTCCTGGTTCAGAAGTGTGACATTTGTGTGACTGCCGACTGCCCATACTGCCGAATACGGTGTATGGGATAGTACAATCAGAAACGTAGTTTCAAGGCACGATGTGCGCGCGTCACTCCGATGCGCGCCCGTCTGACAATGAAACCATTGACAGGCATGGTAACTTTGGGGACTAGCCGGTGGCATCATGAAGCAAGTACTCATCTCAACTTGATGATGCTCCTGATATAGTCGGACTTGCTTCGTTAATTTCAATTACTTAAGAATTCAATGGGCTGGTGAAGCAGAATCCTCGGAGCTAGCAATCCATGTTTCGATGAGTTCAATTGTACATTAATAACAGTTCCTAGAAGTCGTTGGGTGAGCTTTTGCACTCGCCGTATATTGTTTCCGGTACCTGTCAGTGTGGAGAACAGCCTCAGCGTTGGTAACGACACCGCTGGATCATGTATTACTTGGCAGGGAGAGAAGACTCCACGATGATCGCACCTGCCAGGATGCGGAATGGCGAGCTGATACTACTTACTCTGGATAACGAGGTGGACATAAAGCAAGATTTGACCGCGCTCCCCGGATTGGCCGCCGATCCAATCGCGGCTTTGAATTTCTTCTTGGAATATGGTTTGTGCAAGGTCGCACGTGCCACTACTAATGATGCCGGTCGCGCGTCCCGGTCCCTGTACGGTACGCCGCCCCCTTTCAACCCCCTTTCGTTACATACGATCCAGTCCAGGATCAGACCCCTCCCGCCAACCGAGTACTGCTAATTACTTGTATCCCATCTCCCCTGCCACAGCAGTTTATCGTCCGAAGCCAAAGCAGTGACGTTGCCAATACCAACCAGCATCAGCGACTGGGTTTCGACTTTGCCTAGAATTTGGACAACCGAGTATGTGCTACAGAGTCTGCTTGGCGTTGCTGACTTCTACGAGAGCAGAAAGGATGAGGACTGCCCTGACACGCTTAGCTTATGTCACTGCTTGGCAAGCGCCCTGCCGCGGCGCAACGGCCCCATGAGGCACTCAGATCAATGCGTAACCTGACTTCACACTGACGGTTACAAAGAAATCCCCGGTGCCTTTCATTCCCATAGTACCTGATGAGAAGACTCCAAGTCGTCAAAGATGCGCGGATAAAATTTGGTAACATTTGTGATAGAGTACGTGGTTGTCAGAACTTCGCCCCATAACTGTAAGCTATAAAAATGGCGACCCCGAGTCAAAGAATGATTTCCTTCACCGTCACTTTTCAAGCCCCTTCACCATGCCACAAGAAGATTGCATCGATGTTTTGGTCATCGGGGCTGGCCCCGCAGGACTGATGTGTGCCAACGCACTTGCCATGGCAGGCACGAATGTAAGAATAATTGATATACGGTATGTTTTCAGTTGTTGCTATAGCAAGCGAAATATTGATCACTGGCATCCAGTCCCGTCAAGGTTGCAACCGGTCAAGCGGATGGCATTACACCAAGGACAATTGAGGTCTTACAGGTATAAGCTACTGCGTCCCCTCCTTTTTGTCGCATGTCAAATCAAATACATGCAACAGAGTTATGGACTCGCTGAGCGCTTGATATGTGAAGGATGCCAGATTCACATGGCTGTACGTGAGGGTTCCCTTCTTTACGAAGTTTGTCTGTCTCATGATGATTCAAGGCATTTTACAGCTCCGGTCGTAATGGACAAATTGAGGTTCATGACATCTCTCGGCCTTGAAGGTTACAGTACCTGATGGAAAGTTCACAGTGTACTGGTCGTAAACCCGTCGTGACCGTACCAACCGCACGCTATCCATTTCTGGTGTGGTCTTCGCTGTTGAATTTCTCATGTACTCACGCGTACACGGGCACCTAGATCGGACTCAAACAGGCAGCAGTAGAATCTCTTTTTCTTGATTCCTTGAAGGACCACGGAATAGAAGTAGAGCGACCTAGGCGGCCCTCATCCCTTGAGATTTCAGAAGATTCCGATGAATTATCAAGCCCTCTATCACACGCAGTGAGGGTGTGTTTTGACAATCAATGCTTTCTCCTTTGGGGTGGATGATCACTTCAGGTTACTGTAGAACGTCTTGATGCAGTCGACGAGGAGAACAAGACAGAAGTCATCCGTGCCAAATTCGTTATCGGGGCAGACGGTGAGTCGTATTGCACTAATTGCGTTTGGGACTCGAATGTCAACTTTCAGTCCGTAGGAGCACATTCGTGGGTACGAAAGAATCTTGGGATTGAAATGGAAGGCGAACAAACTGGTAACTCGACCTGACCTGTGCTATGCTCCTGTTATATCTGATCAACCCAAACAGAAAATATCTGGGGTGTTATCGACGTGACATTAGAAACGGATTTTCCAGATATTCGTAATATCGCTACCATCCACTCGGAAAAAGGGACCTGCTTCATCGCTCCCCGTGAGGGTGATGGGAACCGTTTATACATCCAGCTATCGGACGCGGATGTCGTCAACCCATTAACTGGAGGGGTCGACAAGGACAGGATGAGTTCCAGGAAACTTCTTTCCGTAAGGCTGCTTGCAGATTCGTTAGTTTATGATTGACGACCACTGGCAGATGGCCAGGCAAATAATGCATCCATATGCGTTGACCGACCCGAAAGATATCGAATGGTGGACTGTTTACATCGGTATGTCCATTTCAACTTTCGCATTGACGATCATCTCAACCACGAATCCCCACCTAGTCAATCAGCGTGTGGCATCCAGCTACTCCCTCAAGGATCGTGTTTTTTTAGCCGGTGATGCGTGCCATACTCACTTGCCCCAAGCTGGTTGGACGGTATTCTTCAGCGTGGAATTAATGATAATTTTTGCGTTTTAGGCCAGGGCATGAATGCAAGTATAAACGACGCCCACAATCTCGGTATGCATTTTCCCTCGTCGTCGGTCATTGGCGGTAAACTAAGCGACGTCATGCAGCATGGAAGCTCGTGCAGGTGCTTAGAGGAAGGTCTAGCCCATCACTCTTGAAGACCGTAGGTCCTATAGTTGCTGACATTCTACCTCTATTATATCTTCTCTCCTCAGTATGAGCATGAACGTCGCAAATTTGCCAAAGACTTGATAAATTTTGACAAACACTACTCAGCCTTGCGCTCTACAAAGCCAAGGACTGCGGAGAATGAGAATGGCATATCCCACGATGCACTGTCGCGGTTAGTGCCTTGCATAATACTCGGTCAATCCTTAGTTCATCAGTTGTTCATTAGGGCGCTCCAAACATCCGACGGATTCATCAGCGGCATCGGGATTCAATATACTCCATCAGCGATTGTAGATCCAAAACACCAGAAATGCGCGCAAACCCTTGTAATCGGAAAAAGAATGCATCCACAAATCTTCGTTCGCGCAGCCGACATACACCCAGTTGACATACAGGACTTGCTTCCAGCAGATGTGCGATTCAAAGTATTGATCTTCGTGGGGAAATTGACCTCCACGCGGGTCGACGAATTGAATTTGCTCGCGGGGGAGTTGGACAAACCATCGAGTTTCTTCCACGGCTACGGTGCTAATAACAACATTTCGTCAAGTGTATTCGAAATTATTACAATCATCGCAGGAAAGAAAGGTGATGTGAACCACCTGCTGGTTCCGGTGTTCTTCCGTCCCCAATGGTCCAAGTAAGTGTTATCTTGTTGCCCTGACCGTGAGCTAACCTATTGCCGCAGGGTTCTTCTCGATGATACTGACGTGACTGAGAGCGAGGGTGGAGATGCGTACGAGAGATTTGGAATTGACCCGGAACAGATTACGTTTGTGGTCGTTCGACCGGATGGATATGTGGGGACAATCGTTCCCTCGACCGCCATCGCAGACCTGCATGACTACTTTGATTCATTTATGGTCCCTCATCGTGGTGGGTTCCAGCGAAGTGGAGACCAAAACCCGGAAACATTCTGATGAGGTCCCTCTCGGATTGTTGGAACTAATGTATTTTCGAATTCTGGTTTAATATCCCTTAAGGGCTGCCATATAATAAGCAACCAGACTCTAGGATCCTCGTTGATCAACCTTTTCCCGTTACCATTACTGCCTGAATGTTTGCACCTTGATGCAATGAAGGGTTGATATACTGGGATCCAGGATCATGGTATTTAGACGATTGATTCCCGACGGCTGTCTCTCCCATTCAATGGTGGCGTTGTTCGACCGCTCTTCACAACCTAGCCATACCTCCAAACACATACTCAGACGACTTCTTAGCCTTGACCCTGTCTACGTCCAAATGCGTGATTGGCCTGCATTCTGCTCCATGATTGTACCCGAGCCTGAAGTCGATCAGCACATCCGATTATCGCGTCACAGGTCACCACAACGCTGGCACACCTCGTTCGACCGTCGGCACCCCCAGCCACAAAGAATTCCGGACGACGCAACAGGGTAATCACAATCGCGCCACCGACTCCCAGGTTATGAACGAGGCCATACTTTCCACGCTTGTCGGGGATTTCAAATAAATTGGGTACTTGAGATTTCCCTGACCCTGTGTTCTAGGTGAGCCTAGACGATGGGTGCGAAATGAATAAGAAAGAACACACATCCACGCAATTGCACTGGAATAGTTGTGGACTGGTTAGAGTGCTGGGGTTCAGGGAAGGGTGCATTGCGTACTGGTGATCGAAAAATGCATAGCCAACCCAGTGGCCCCTATCGGATGACCTCTTGCTTCGAGGCCGCCGCTTGGATTAATGATGTATTTTCCACCGTACTACGTCACGTTAGAAATGTGCACCAGCCCGAGAAGAAAGATAGATGGGTTTACAGTGTTATCGCCGTTCTCTACAATCTTGTAAGCTTCCTCAGGCATACAGAGACCCAATGCAGGATACGAGATGAGCTGGTTGAAACGATTCCGTCATTTTTTGAGTTTTGACATGGTTCTATTGTACCCACCTCGTACGGAGCAAAGCAGTCATGTAGTTCAATCACACCAACCTCGTTCCGTCCTTGCCCGGGCGCAAATCCAGCCTGTGCAAACACTTTGTCTGCACACCGCTTCGCCATCCCATACCCGACAACTTCAAGAGCACTTTGTGAGTCGAATGTGGCTGGATCGTCTGTTTCTAATCCTTGTGCAATGATCTCGATCGCTTGATTTTCCAGTTTGTGAGCATGCACAAAGTCCTCGGAAGCAACTATACAACAAGAGGCCCCATCCTGCGAAGGGGACGATGTCATATGAGTATCTGTGGGTACAGCGCAACGATCGGTCGTCTTACAGATGTAGGGGTGCACATAAATTTGGTGATCCCGCGAGTGACCTCGGGGGATTTCAAAACCTGTTCTTCTGTCCATCCTTTCCGGAACTGCGCGTATGGGTTGTCGACGGAATGCTTGTGATTCTTGGCAGCTATCATGCAAACGAGGATACTTCTCGGCAAGACTCAATGAAGTTGTCCGTGGATCGAACGCACCGATCTTGGCAAAGTGTCCAATATTGGCGCCATACCTGTCGCAAAATTCCTTACCAGCATTTCCAAACATCCGTGGAGCCTCTGGACCAAAGTTTGTGCCGAAGATATCCTCCAATTCTGTGGACTTCTTGCTGTGCAGGTCTGTTGGCGCAGATCTGTCAGTATACGTCTTGGCCAAGGTGCCTGAGGCCATGCGTTCGAATCCGAGCGCAAGAGCGCACTCTACGAGAGACGTCTTGACCGCGTTTGAGGCATGAAAGAGGGCGGTGCTCCCCGTGGAGCAGGCATTGTTGACATTCGTTATTTGGATGCCAGTCATACCGAGACCATAAAGGGCACTCTGTGCGGCAGAGAGACCACTCATCAGCGAATGGGCTGGAGGTTGGGCGGTAAGACTGACTTGGCCGCTCGTCGATTCGCTCTGGCAGTACCCGACGAATGCAGCCTCGACAGCGTCATATGTAATACCTTATGTATCATGTTCGCTTCAATGAGACAGAAGTAAGCAGATATGTATGTATAATTTACCTGCATCAAGTAGGGCTTTCGTTGCAGCTTCCAGACCCATCTAGTGGGTACATATACGTTAAACCTGGAGTAAGCAAGCGAAGAGCATGACGCACGCTTTCCGTTGTTCTCTCGCCTCTGGGCTACGGAATTACGGAAATGATTCACCTCTTCGTCGATCGCATATGGAGGGAGTGAAAAATACCTTGAAGAATGCTGTGGACCCGCAGCCAATAATAAACGATTGCCTGAAACTGACTGAGGAAGGCATGGTTCAAGATCCAGATAGCAAGTCTCATCGACAAACGAGTGTACAGACAATTTATACACCATCTGACTCCTGCACGGATCAGTACGGGGAAAGGTCTCCGTCTCATGATATCTGCTGCACAAACCTACGTGGCCCAAGAGACCATATTTGGGAGTGATGACAGTAAGACACGTTTGGGATCACTTGTATTTAGTTAGTGACAATCTCCGACTCCCACCAGATTAGTCATAGTTTCGTAGTAGCTGGTAGTGGGACCGCATTAGGCTCGGAGCAATCTCACGAGGCCAGAAAATAATCCACAGACGGTTCACATCCCCCCAAAATGGCGAACGATTATCTCCAATTGGCATAGCAGGAGCGGCGATCACTAGAGCTGCAAGATAATACAAATGTTGATGACACGTTGCGATGTAGTATATGGTACTTACACCATCATGCGGAAGTTATCGTTCTTTGGCTCGTAGAGTTCTTCTACGGTCCTGGCATCTTTAGTTATTTCTCATGTAGTGCCAAACAGGACAGGCTTGAATTTGCATGACGCGACGCGCTTATGATAAAATGCTTCCGAAGGGTCCCCATCTGCAAACGAAAGATACACAGGACTGCTCCCACAGCGTTAACGTGTTTTTGATAACCGATGTAATGTGATGTGAACCGCGCGGGAACTGAAGATACTAAGTAGTAAAGGGAGTTCGTCAGTATGGGATGTATGCAGTATGGGACGTACACAGATAATAAACGGCCGTTAAGTTCTTTAACGTTCCAGCTACAGAGGTCAATGTTGCTATCAGATTATATCCGTATAGACAGATGTTGTTACGGCTGAGATTGTATCGCACCTGAAACTTGGAAGCCTCTGGTTTCAATCCTGGCGGTACGGGCCGCTTACGGGGGTTTGCGGGTCATCGCGCTGACCCACTAGAAGCCTCGCAGCCGTCTCCGCGAGACCCACACATACGTTTCTGACATTCAGGGTGACAACACCAACACCAGGCTGACTTGTCTTGCGAATGGTTGTCGTGCAAGAGAGGATGTCAGTAAGATGGACGAGTCGGCAGATCCCGAACGAGCGTATCCGAGAAGGGAACCATCGGAACGCCGAATCCCGCCAACGGGCAGCCAAAGTAGGGACCACTGGCACACGGACGCAAGCAATGACTCGGAAATGGGAATGCCATGTTGATGGAGGGCCACGTGCACACTACTCCAAGGACCCAAGAGCGCGCTGATGATCCTGGAGACTACTAGTAGCGTCCATCAATCGGCGGCAACAAAGTCCCGAAGCGCAACCAACACGAAAGTCTTATCGCACACTCGCTGTCAACTCAGAACGGCCACTTTGACATATACCATCGAAGACAAGGCGTGATCATCTGCCTGTCTTTGTCGCCTCCAGGTTAAGCAGCGACTGTCTCCAGCAAATTTCTGCGTGATCTCGGTGTAATCCTCGTTCAATTCACTACCAGTGTTTGCTGCCTCGCATGAACCCACTGGGTATTGGCGTTAACCCACGGTCCGCGGGTTTACAATTTTGAGAGCCGAGTGAGTTCCCATAGCTCCAAAAACAAGTCTCGAACGCACATAGCTCAACA
The DNA here is from genome assembly GCA_038094155.1 of Pulveroboletus cf. aberrans. NCBI lineage: Eukaryota > Fungi > Basidiomycota > Agaricomycetes > Boletales > Boletaceae > Pulveroboletus > Pulveroboletus cf. aberrans. The sequence continues at coordinate 24,923 of JBBPTO010000145.1, read as the reverse complement.
GATCTCAAAGTCCAGTGTCAAGGCTTCTTGAAGATCAAATAGAAGAAATTTCAACATTACCAAAGATGTTACATAGTAGGATTGAAGGTGAAATGAATGAGTAATCGAGCTCACCATAAGTCGTCGGGCCATCCTGATGATAATCTGACTTGCTTCAGCATGTATACTCATTTTCAATGATGGCATTCCAACACTCCACAGCTCGTCTTGACGGTGGTTTGGACCCCATGGTGGGCACCATTAGCTCTGGCGAGTCATCATACCCGCTGACCATGATCTCAACTTAGCGCACGTGGGATCCTGAGCTTTCCCAGTCGACTTTGCGTGCTTGAAGTACCTTCAACAGCGATAATATCCTTCCAGGTCTTGGTTGGCCTTTGGATAGCTCGTTCACTGATTCCAGTCACTTCCACAATTCTCTTCGACTTTGTGTGGGCATACATGACTGCGTTTACAGCTTCAATCTGGCTTGACGCTGTTTGGTTCGACGCCACCACAAGCAAAAATTCTGAGTGGAAGGATCAACAGTTTTACAGGAACCTGCCGTACACAGGACTCCCACATCTACATTAAGGGCTGAGTTAGCTAGTGAACCTGCCATACACGGGAGAGTCTCTCATCCAATTAAAGCCCTTGGCATGCAGGCTCGCTCAAGCCTTCCGAAACAGAACGTGAGATGTTCAGAGCTGCAGATGCGGCCAGCCTCCATCCAATCAGAGTCTTCGGTAAGCCTCGCTAAAGCCTGCCGAAACGCGGCCGGCTAGTAGTCTCAATGGAACCTCGACGCCCGGGTTCCCCGTTTACGATTGCGATGACTCACCAGCTTGAATGCAGTCTCACTCAGCATGTCCATGATCCGAGTCAAATATGTATGGGGGCTAAAGATAGATGCTTACACAATGGTCCCATTTTTGTTCCGAACTAAGTGCATCATGTGTTACTTACGCCACCGTGGGGCACGATCGAATAGATACTAGTGACATACTTAGCCGGTACATAGCTATCAACACATTCCGCCTCGGAAAAATCACAAGTTTTCAGTACATATTGTACACATTTTGAGAATATTTATTTAACTCTGTCAGTAAACTTATTGGTTCTCCGAGGTGGAATGTGTTGATAGCTATGTACCAGCTATGTTACCAGTACCTATTTGATCGTGCCCCACGGTGGTGTTAAAATGCGAACTACGGTAAGCCGATTTTCGGATCCCTCCACATAGAGTTATTGGTGTTGGAACTAGCCTTGGCAAACGAAGGTCCCGTTAATGCACCGACTGCTCACTGATCCAATCCGAGTCAAGACGACTGTACGTTGCCGGCATCATGACGGCGGTTCTTTTTCCTACTAGTCTATCAATTTGCTCAATTGAGCTGTGTTTGGATGGCGAAAGAACGGTGCTTTCCAAAAATAAGAAATGAAGAACGTATGATCCTGCATCGCATTTCTTTGGCGCACCAATGAAATGCTATTACTAATAATAGATGCGGTCCGCTTCGTCGAAGATATCTTCATCAAATTTGCACTTTCGGGCATCTAGGATCCGGACGAGGCAGTCTTGCAACATTTGTTGCTAATGATAGCAAAGTTGCATCGCCTGGAGGAGTTCAGTGGCTGATCTACGCACGTGTCAGTCTTTGCTCCGGTGTCCCTCGCTGGAGCCGGTCCATCAATCTCTGCTTGACGATGTGGTCCTCCGAGTCCAAATTGTCACGGTACCGCTCCGCCATAGTATCGTTGAGTTCACAGCAGCTTATCACCTCACGTTATGAGAGTTATGGCTAACTGGAGTGTCGCGGGACTCTGTAGTGGTGCACTGGTGTTCCATGAGCCAACTCGCCACGATCACTTACGACCGCCGCAATGAGAGGATGGCTAGATGCCGGGGCGAAGTGCGCCACCTCACTCATTGCGAATCTCCGTCATCGCAATTACGTGGAAGCACTGGAATGATGATATCGGGTTGGTGGAACATTGCCGTTCCGATGAGTCTGCGCTTCTGAAGTGGGTTGCACACATTGCATAGAACTTGTGTGCCACTGCTGATTGGTCAAGTTTCTACCCGGGCGAGGGCGACAGGTTTCATATTGTTAGCATTCACCTTCAGTTATAATGCCTCAGGCACCCGAAGAAGTTACACGATGCGGAAGGTGATGCGTTTGCTCTGCGACCGACCAATCCCTTTCCGTCCGGAAGTACGGCAATGAGATGACAGCCGAAGTAGGAACTTTCGCCTACAAAAAGATAAGTAACACAGCAGGTAGAGGACTCGTCCTCCTTCACACCATAAACATTCACCAGACCACACATTCATACACCATGCTACCGGAATGTTACGTTGATGTCTTGATCATTGGTGCTGGCCCTGCCGGACTGATGTGTGCCACCGCACTTTCAAGGGCGGGTGTGCAGGTTAGAATTATTGATAAACGGTGCGGAACAATTTCAGCACGATCGTCGTCACAAACAACTGAACGTTGATTGACCTAGTTCGGCAAACGACGTTGCCAGTCAGGCAGATGGTATTGCACCCAGGACAATCGAAGTATTTCAGGTATGGGCCACTATGCTCCACATCTTTTGACACGTCTCCAATTTTTGCAATAGAGTTATGGACTCGGCGAGCGCTTGGTCCGAGAGGGTACCCACATCCATTTGGCCGTATGTAATGGTTCAGTTAGTCGTAATGATTGTGTCTAATGATACCCTAAGACATTCTACGAACCCGGCCCCAACGGTGGAATCGAGGTGAGACCTGTTTTCTACCTTAGAGATTCTCAGATTCTGACGAGTGTCCATTGAAGTGCACGAGGCGTCAGAGCGCCGTAAACGAGCCAACTGCACGTTATCCATTCCTGGTATGGTGTCAAGCTGTTATTTCGGACCCGAAATTGCATTAACCCTAGGCGGCGATTAGATGACGCTTCCACAGCCAAAAATAGAGGCGATTATGCTCGATTCTATGAAGCGAAACGGGGTAGAAGTGGAACGTGCAAGAGAACCCTCCGCTCTTGAGATTTCGGAAGACCGCGATGAACTGTCAAATCTTTCGGGGTACCCAGTGAAGGTAGGGGCCCCTCAATCCACCCGACCGTTTGCCGGATACTGATCATCACAGGTTACTATCGAACATCTAGATTCCGTTAACGTTGAGAGTAAGACGGAAATCGTACACGCCAAGTTCGTCGTTGGGGCAGATGGTGAGTTACACTTTACTTGTACGTACATCTGGTATTGACACTTGGTTCATAGGAGCACATTCGTGGGTCAGAAAGACCGTAGGAATCGACATGGAAGGCGAACAAACCGGTAAGTTGTCGCTTTGTGCTTCCGATATATGCCTAACCACATTTGTATAGATTATATCTGGGGTGTCCTCGACATGATTCCAGAGACAGATTTTCCGGATGTCCGTAATCGTGCATCCATCCGTTCGGAAAACGGGTCCTGCCATGTCATTCCCCGTGAGGGAGACAAAACCCGTTTCTACGTCCAGCTACCAGACGCGGATTTTGTCAACCCGCTGACAGGAAGGATTGACAAAAGCAGGGTGAACCCCCAGAAAATCCTTGCGGTGAGGTTTTAATTCAAACGAGTTTTACCATACGACTGACGAGAGCCGGTAGGCGGCCAGGAAAGCGTTTCACCCGTATCAGTTGTCCGATCCGCAAGAGATCGAATGGTGGACAGCTTATATCAGTATGTCATTTTGTATCTGCCCACTGACATTCCTCTTGATGGATGAGTCATCCAGTCGGACAGCGTGTGGCTTCCAGTTATTCTGTCAAGGACCGCGTCTTCATTGCCGGCGACGCATGTCATACCCACTCGCCAAAAGCTGGTAAGATGGGTTCTGTTCGGTTCCGGTGTACTGGAATCATTTTCATATTGTCTAGGTCAGGGGATGAATGCCAGTATGAACGACACCCATAATCTCGGTATGTATCTCTTGACTTCATTAGATGGAAACTGAAAGCTGTTTAGCATGGAAGCTTGTACATATACTTAGAGGGTGGTCCCGCCCGTCGCTTCTGAAAACTGTAGGTCTATATTAACTCACTTTTCCATATTCACAATGTTCTCCCCCAGTACGAACACGAACGCCGAGAGTATGGGCAAGACCTGATCAAGTTTGACAAGGTGTACGCAGCTTTGTTCTCTGGAAAGCCAAAGGTTGCAGATAATGGAATCGACGTACCCCATGAAGCGCTCGTGCAGTCAGTGTCATGAATAGGACCATAGTGCCGTTTATTCATTCTTGTTCTTGTTAGATCATTCCAAGCGCTTGGAGCATTCTTCAGCGGCATCGGGTTCCAATATTCTCCATCGGAAATAGTGGATCCCAGACACCAAAAAAGCGCACAGCATCTCGTCATAGGAAAGAGAATGCTCCCACAAATCTTCGTTCGCGCCGCAGACGTACACCCGGTTGAAATACAGGACTTGCTTCCTGCAGATCTTCGCTTCAAAGTGTTGTTCTTTTTGGGGAACCTCACTCCAACGCGCATCGCCGAATTGAATGTGTTGGCAGAAGAATTGAGCAAGCCATCAAGCTTCCTCCGTAATTACAGTGCTGATGGGAGCATTTCAACCGTATTCGATATCATTACCATCATCGCATGCAAAAAGAACGACATGAATCACTTGCACCTCCCCACACTATTCCGTCCCCACTGGACAAAGTCAGTGTTACGCTATCATCCTAGCCATTGCTAGACTGATTCCCGCGTTTGTCGTAGGGTGCTTCTCGATGATACCGACGTGACAGAACGCCAGGGAGGGCATGCGTATGAAAAATTCGGAGTCGATCCGGAACAGATCACACTCGTGGTCGTCCGGCCGGACGGATATGTGGGAACAGTCGTTCCCTCGACTGCCATTGGCGATCTCGACGAGTACTTTGGTTCATTCATGGTCCCTCGTGGTGTCGATTGCAAGCAGTGTGACTAGGTTGTTGTATGCTCATGTTATGCGATCTTGTGCAGGGGGGTAGGTGAGGAAGGGTTACTTTCCCTTGTTCGTATATGTGTAGATCCGCAGTATCATACGTCATCAGAGAACCCGCTGAAAACGGATAATTAGGACACCCGAATCTCTTGTTTAAGGAATGCATTTATTGTCTGGATTATATATTGTATATAGGTAGATGTTGTTCGAACTTATCAGACATCACATGCTGGGCATTAGCATCTGTGTGACAACAGTGAAAAAAAATAAGAATTATGTAATATGTAGTGGACAAGAAGCACCATAATAATTGCTGGGTAATATGCAGAAAACTCACAAGTAGAATCTACGGGAAACAAAATGTGTTGCCATTCTTCGCAAGAATACTTTTTAGATTATCAGTGTGTTTCGAAGGGTCCACAAGTGAAAGGAAATGGACTTCGAGTCTGACATAAATTTAGCTGATGCCAGAAGTGGTGCAGCACTTTGTACGAAGTGTTTACCAGACATGTAGGGAGGTGGAAGTGCTGAAACTCAGTAACCTCACGGCGGCAGATGAGACATAAGTCTCAGGCGTCCAAGTCTCTGTTCGCACATGTTCTGATTTCTCGTTTACCTTTGAACAGGTTTGCTATGTGATATGGACTGATGTTTCATTGAAGCTTCAAGTTATATAAACCATGGCCTAAATGGTGCACAAGCCGCATGGGTTGTAAAGCAGTTCCATGGTCATCTGAATGTAAACGACCTGACCGCCGCGCATAGGCGTTACACCAAAAGGTAGAATATTGAATGACTAGCATTCAGCAGCGCGGACGGTATATATACTAGTTATGGGACCTAGGTAAGGCCAGCGTGCTTACATCTGACCACAGTATGGCATGCCTGAAAGTCTCATGGCTAACTTGGACAACTTGAACTCCAATACAACTTCTCGATGTTTGAAACCATCATCACCATGCTTTATGGACATACTAGATCATATAAAATACAACATTCATACCACACAATTTGCTCTAAAAATCTAAGCTTGAAGACTGCCTTATCTTCGACACTTGAAAGGCGCGTGGTTCCGTTCCATCTCCACTGGAATCTGGCAAGTCATTGGCATCACTCGTAGTCGCCACTAAGTGGTTCCGTCAGATAGAGTCGCGTGACGTGGCGTTTGACGACGTCTAGTCACAGTACCACCGCTGCATGCAACAGCACATCCGATATGAAAGCATCGTGGCATATGAATTCTGGCATACATCAAGGCTCAATTGGAAGCGATGTAGATACTTATATTCGAAATTCTGCAGCGGAGGAAATGCACTCCTGCAAAGAAGGTGCGGTGTTCGACTTCCATGTTCTCCCGGAGGCCCGCAGCCTAATCACGACTGCGGTTCAATCATTCCGTAAACTAACGTAAACAGAACAAAATCAACCCCTCATTTGAGAGTCGAAGGCTAGTTTGCGCGGGAAGTCTGGGCTTTGGGAGATCTAATTTCGATCGTTTCGAAGTCCTTCCTCAGGTGAGGACGACGGGCTACTCGTATCATAATGCCTCGTGGGGTCGCCTGTCACTCAGCATGATCGGTCTTTCTCTGTTTAGAAGCGCGGGGATTCTGGTCATTAACGTGGGCTGCCGTACATAAGAAGACCTGGGACGCGAGGCAGAAAAAAGCTTACCCCTTAACCACACCATCCACCCATGTCACTGGAAAGTTTTGTCGACGTCTTGGTCATTGGAGCTGGTCCTGCTGGGCTGATGTGTTCCAATGCCCTTGCGATGGCAGGAACGAGCGTCAGGATCATCGACAAACGGTACGAGGGGCATGGCTATCACAGATGTTTGAGTGTTGACTTGGCCCATGACTCGGCCCAGCGCCGTAGATGTCACAGTTGGTCAAGCAGACAGAATCTCGTCAAGAACGATCGAAGTTCTGCAAGTATGTGTCGTCGCATCCCTCCATACCTTTAACAACAGGTCTAATGTCGGTAGAGCTATGGACTTGCAGAGCGTTTGATTCGTGAAGGAAACCATGTCTACTTGGATGTACGTGAGCGATCCCTGAGTTAGTCGTAAAGCTACTGACATATGTTGTGATGATTCAAGGCATTCTACAACCAGGGTCGTAACGGGGGAATCGAGGTGGGTCCAATCTTCCTGTTTTGGGACTTCGAGAGTCTGAAGAATGAGTACTAAAGTGCACAGGACGTAACCGCACTGTGATAGAGCCAACTGCACGCTATCCATTTTTGGTAGGCGTTTGCCGTGGAATTCAATTTTGTATTAATGCATTGGTGGCCTTTAGATCACGCTCTCACAGGCAAGAATGGAAGCCATCCTTTTGGATTCTTTGATGGGCCTTGGGGTAGAAGTAGAATACTTGAAGCAACCCTTGGCCCTTGAAATCTCGGAAGACGCAAACGGATTGTCAAACCCTGTGGCGTATCCAGTGAAAGTACGCTAATCATCCACCCAACAACTCTCTAGATGCTAACCGCTTCAGGTCACGATCAAGCATTTGGATGACATCGGTGATAAACACAAGACAGAAACTGTATATGCCAAGTTCGTCGTTGGGACAGATGGTGACTTGTACTCGACTTGTACGTTGTTCCGGCACCGACCTTTGGTCTGTAGGTGCACAATCATGGGTCCGAGAAACTCTAGGGATCGAGATGGAAGGGGAACAAACTGGTAATCTGACCGTGCTTGCGCCGTGTTTTCGCTGCATCCCTGATTGGTAACTGGACAGACTCTGTCTGGGGTGTTATCGACATGACACCAGAAACAAATTTTCCTGACATTCGTAATGTCGGTGCTATCTACTCGGAAAATGGATCCTGCCAATGTCTTATAATCCCCCGAGAGACTAACAAGAACCGTTTTTACATCCAATTATCCGATGCAGATCTTGTTAGACCGTTAATTGGGACGGTTGACAAAGCTGGGTTGAGTCCCCAGAAGCTCCTTTCGGTAAGGTTCTTATGATGGTGCTGAACTTTGCGGAACCATTAATGAGAGTAGGTGGTCAGGGCAATGGTACAACCCTACGAATTGGCTGCCCAAAAACACATTGAATGGTCTACAATTTACGCTAGTATGTTATTTTCCCCTGACACCATCACAATGCATGACCGATCTTCTAGTTAAACAGAGTGTGGTTTCTGCCTATTCCGTCATGAACCGCGTTTTTATTGCCGGTGATGCATGTCATACCCATTCATTGAAGGCTTGTGAGTTAACTCTTCTTCCATATGCAGGTCTGGAATTACTGATATTTGCTTTAGGTCAAGGTATGAGTGCCAGCATGAACGACGCTCATAATCTCGGTACGAACCTCGCGACGTCATGATGCGTAAACTAACAGTTATATAGCATGGAAGCTTGTGCAAGTGCTGAGAGGCTGGTCAAGACCATCACTCCTGAAGACTGTAGGTCCCAGAATAATTATAACCCGACCCTCTTCATGTACCTCTATTCTAAGTACGAGCACGAACGCAGGACGTATGCGAAAGATATTATCAACTCTGACAAGGAGCTTGCAGCACTGTTCTCCCGAAAGCAGGGCACAACCGAGAACATTGAGGGCGTGCCTCACGAGCGGCTGATGCAGTTAGTGTCCCGTAGGTGTCCTCCGGTAAATCTTGGGTTGATTAACCATTTATCAGAGCAATGCAAAAATATGACGGGTTCACTAGCGGCATCGGGGCTCAATATTCAGCATCTGCGATCACAGAACCTAGACACCAGAAGTATGCGGAGAATCTCACCGTTGGACAGAGAATGCTCCCACAAATCTTTGTTCGCGCCGCTGACATCCACCCGGTTGACATACATGACTTGCTTCCCGCGGACGCTCGTTTCAAAATGTTGTTCTTCGTGGGAAGGCTCACCTCATGGCGCATCACCGAGCTTACCTCGCTCGCGGAGGAACTGAGCAGGACATGGAGCTCCTTCCACAGACACAGTGCCGATGAAAATCTTTCCACCGTTTTTGAAATTATCACGATCGTCGCAGGCAGCAAGTATGACCTGGATTACCTGCTCGTCCCAGTATTCTTCCGTCCCCATTGGACAAAGTAAATGTTATCCTGCCCTTGTCGTTGCCGAGCTGATCAATGGACGCGCTATAGAGTACTCCTCGACGATACAGACGTGACAGAGAGCCGAGGTGGACATGCATACCAGAGGTTCGGAATCGATCCAGAGCAGATTACGCTTGTGGTCGTTCGGCCGGATGGATATGTTGGGACAATCATTCCCTCGACTGCCATTGGTGATCTCAAGAATTACCTTGGTTCATTCATGGTTCCTTGTGACGTCGATTCTTAGAACCGTCTTTTCCCACCATCGAACATTACAATGATTGGACTAAACTATACTAGTACTTACTACCTAAAGCTTTACAATATCCGAGTTGCACAATAGCATAGGCTGGGCCTGGCGCCCGATGCCTTTCACACTCCCATATCATGCTGCGCGATAAATACATTTGGGAATAGTATTGTGTCACTCATTTTCATCTGCATGATATATATCTTCGGAATTTGCTTGGCCACTGTTTCGAAATCATCATGGAATAGTACGCTTATTCTAGGTTCTTTCCTCAATGAGCTCATCTCAGTGAGTTCGTGTTTTGAAATGGATTCGACGAAGGCTGTTCAGTTTACATACCCGGGCCCTAGTAGTAGTTGCACCGAGCAATCACTGCAAGTCGACATTATGCGTAAGTGGGCCATGCCATTGCAACTTTCAGCGAGATACGTCCGCAGGCTCCCAGACATGCCGTCACTGCGGGCCGGCAGAGTGACCGACAATACTCGACAGATTCCGTACATGTCACGCCCGCGGCCGCAGCCAGCTTCCGTTCTTTAAGAGCGCGATGAGGACGGGACCCTGGAACCATTTCCTGGCGTCCTAGCACCGCCCATGTTCGCCACCGCCCGTCTGCTGCTTTGCCCACACGCCGAAGTCGATTTCGACGATCTAGTGCTCCTTTGGAGCGATCCCCTGGTTCGATCCCTCACGACAACGGGCGACGTCAGCGCTCCGCAGGATCCACGGCTCAAGAAACGCCTGCGCGCGCAAATGGATAATGCCACGTTCGCCGCCGTCATCCGGCATCGCGACACGGGTGAGTTCGTGGGTCAAGTGGTCGTCCACGTCCCCGAACGAAGGCACCGCGATGGGACGTACGGGATTTGTCTCTTACCCAAGTTTTGGGATTGCGGCTATGGCAGCGAGGTGACGGCGTTCGTTGTTGACTATGTTTTTCGATGGATCGGTCTGCAACGGTTGTCCTTGTCCGTGTTTGCGACCAACGTGAGAGCCGTGGCGGTGTATAAAAAAGCGTGAGTGCCCAAAGTCGGTTGATCAACGAGTCGATCGACTGACGCTTCGATCGTTCAGGGGTTTCGTTGTCGAAGGGCGAAAGCGAGCATGCGTTTGGGCGAACGACCGTTGGGAGGACGTCTTGCTGATGGGAATCCTGCGGGACGAATGGATAGAGAAGATTTCCATTTTCGAGCAATGACATCCCGCTGCGACCACGGCGAGCGCATGTCGCTGCTCCTTCCCCCCTTGTCCAGGACATGACAATTGCCATGGTTTTCACTGTCCTCGCGCCAGCTCGCCCACCTTGTTTTAGATGCAACTACGGCGGCAATGCTACCGTCGCGTTATCATCACGGTCCTGGTCATCTTCGTTCTTGTCCTCCCTCTCCCACGTCGCGCACCTTTGCGCTCCGCCGTATTGTCCTAGGTGTCGATGTCTCCAGCCAGATCTATGCACCGCTGTTATCCGTACATACGCCGTCTACCTCGTCTGGCAGCTAGTCAGGTGCTAGCCCACCCTTGCGCTTTGCCAGTGTTCCAATGCTCTCGGCACTTCCTCGATATCCCTTTGACCATCTCACATCCCTCGAGTTGTTATATTGTTCCATTCTGCTTCGTGGCTGGTCGCTCTGTGGGCTCGCTGGTCAACACTTGCCCTCGTCTGTCGTGTCTTCAGGGTCTCTCAACGGTCTTGAGTGTCAGCCGTGTCTGGGTCGTCACGCGACGTACTTGTCTTTGTCAACGAACGACCGTTCATTATCGGCATCACTCCCAGACTTCGGCTGCCCTCTGCACCCTCATGTGCTCTTGTCCTGATTTAGATTCATAGGCAGGTGTGACGGTAGAACCATAACTGCACTATTGCGAGAATGTGATGCAGCAGAGCGCAGGTGGGGTACGGACGCGAACTACCACACTACTGGTACGTGATCGATCGTTCTGCCGTCTGAACTCGCATTCACACCAGCGCAGAAGTATGGAGTCTTGTAGACAATGTGGGCATACAACTTTTCAAATGCGATATCAGTGTACATGTAAACGCTTTCCCCCGTTACCAAAATACATAATTATGTTTCTGTTTCATAGGAATCTGCTCAGAGAGCCGTGGAATACCTCTCTACACGCCGGGGCCCATTAGGAACCAAAAGCGACTTGCAAAGGTTTGCGTAGCGACCAACCAAGCCGATCCTATCTGCAAAGTCGTCTTGTGATGTAACGCACGATGACAGCAATTCGAGATGTTTTGTGGCCTCTAACTGGCTGTTGGGTTGATATCAGCATAGTCGAATCCAATGTTTGAAATGAAATGAAAGCCTCTGCCACAATGCTATTCCTCGCTCCGACTCGGAGGGCCAGCCTTTAACACCTGGGGCAACGTCCTTGTAGTGGAAAGAGACAAAGGGCTAGCGCGTTTTACAACATGCCTGAGAATGACGTCGACGCTGCATTGATCTCGCTCGTGATGCTATGTAACATGGTATCAAACGTTATCCTTCGCGTTTCCCATCGACTCTGACACCTTAAGGTCTTATCCTTCGACTGACATGGGTTTATTATACTCTCCATCCCGGATCCGTGCTTGACGTGTGCTAGTAGACGGTGGTAACTCAAGACACTCAGCATGGGTAGAAACGTCCGAGTCGTGTCATAACCGACTATGAACTCTTGAGTGACGCTACGACTTCTTCTGGTTCTACCACGTGGTTGGCTCTGATGGCTACAATTACAAGACGGTATGTATACGATACATGTAATGTGGGTCGATAACAAGCAAAGGACAAGGGTTCGTCGCGGAACGTACGTCAGTCATGCCACGTCTGTGAAATAGTCAGCCAACGACTCCTGCAGCTCCTTCAGCTTTCCGGCAGTCGCCACCAACGCACTCTCTTTACACCACGGCATCGCATCTAGTAATCCATGAATGGGGATCTCGCGTTCTATGAACGCCTTTAGGGTGCTTTCTGCGAGCATCATCTTTCCGATGACATCCGCATACTGCAAGGGCTGCTTCCCCATTTCCATCGTCGACCGCCAGAGTCCGGCCCATGCCTGGTTGCACCGTACCTGGACGCCACCGGTGCCGGTACAACGTGGGTGGTGTTGCAATATCGGGGGTTCGTTCGGGAGACGCTCGCATAGACGGCCAAGAGCGTAATGTCCAGATAACAGGCGTATCCGATGCGTGCGGGTCAACAGCGCGTCCGCGTCCCAGACCTCGCGTCCCTGCAGCAGCATGGCGTGATACGCCAACCCGAGGAGTGAACGCAGATTGAGTCGTTCCGCCATTCCGACGGCGAGAGCGACGTCTTTGCCGGAAGCGATGAGGCGTTTCCACCGGATCGTGGCCGCCTCGAGTAGATCTCGTTGTTCGCAAAGCGAAGCGAGCTCGGTGAGTTGCACTAAATTCGGCCCTTCCGTGTCGTCGAGGTGGGAGTGCACGGGACGCGTGTAGATCGCCTTGAGCTTGTCCAAGGCCCAGCTCTCGATGGCGCGGAACTCGTACTTGTGGGTGATGCGCGCGAGGTTGAATAGCTTCAGACTGATCGCCTTGGCGGCCATCGCACCCTCCAACTCGTGTGGTCTGTGAATGGATATATTGGTTCATGACACCACGCCAGCAGGCGGGCGAGATATGTACGTACAGTGCGTACAAGGCCCACAACAAGGACCGGAACTCGTCTGCCGTATCTCCCTGAAGCCTAATAGGATTGTCGTCGCTCTCGCCCTCGGGTCCAACTGTGACGCTCGAGTTGTTGGAGGTGCTGGAGCGGAGGTCCGAGTCGAGGGAGAACATACTCTCGAATGTCGACTTTTCCTTCGTCAAGGCTGAGCGGTGCACCTGTGTCCAGGAGGATGCTTGGACTGATTGAATGGGCACATGGAATGGAAGAAATGACCTTGAATAAGATGTTCTCGACGAGCAACACGGTGTTTCCATCGGAATAATAGTATATAGAGTCCCTAGTAGGGATGGGGATGGATAGTTGAAGCTGCAGCTTGGGTGTGGATGGGCTGACGCTGCCCGAGTGCATAAAGGCGTTTGAGAGGTACATATCCGGGGGCAAGTGTGCCATCTGTATGTTTCAACAGCGAAACAGAGCGCCTCGAGGTAAACAATGATGCAGCCGAACCTGGGTGGGAACCTTTGATGGATAAGATCAAGATCTTATTCGCCATTGAATTACGTCATCGAGCGCTATAATTCAAGATATCTACAGTACCTGCCAGGAACCTAACCAACACCAATAGTCGAGTGGCGGAAAAGAGCGACGTTGTAGCGAGTTTCGCGTGTGGTAAACGAAACCAAATGCAGCTAAGAGAGCGAGGACAACCAGGAGTGCATGGGACAATGGAATAAAGGATTGGAAAAGGGTAGAGTTCTACGAACGAAAGTACATGCGTTGATGGAACGCAGTTACCCATAGGCTTACATACAGAGTGGGTGGCTTCGCCGCATACAGTGCAAATGTGTTGGAATGGATACGCTTGGCTGTGTGGACGAATACATTGCTTGCAAATTTTCGTTCCGAAAGAGAAAGGTCTTGAATTCCGAAAGTGTCGTTATCATTCGAGAGCTTTTAACTCGGCGACGAGCCTCTGCACAGTAGGGTCAAGTATCAAGGAACCTGCTTTGAGGGGAAATACTGACCTCAGCCTCCTTCGCCAGGTGTGCTGGGTCAATGTTGTCAGCTTGCGCTTGTTGTCCCAGCTTGATACCGTACTCGAGTAACTGTTTCATATAGTAGGGATTTATGATGGTCTCGTCCCTTGCCAGCAAGGCTTTTGCTGGAGGAACTTCTGCTGTGAAAATTGTTAGTGGAACAGTAGCGCACAGAAGGACTACATGCTCACGTTCCCGCAACGCCAACCATTCCTGCTCCAAAAGTTCGGGTATCGTGGCCCTCTCCTTGGGATGCCTCGCCAAGCAACTCCTCATCCCCCGGATCACATCGGCTCTGACGGATCGTTTTAGATGGTCGAGTTTCCTGCGTTCTCCGATCTTGTTGACAACGCTGGGAGTGCTGTACTCTGAGAATTCAATCTCGTGGCCCAGGTCTGGGATGGCTTTCATCTTTTGGTAGACCGATAGATGTTGGAAAGGTGGTTGACCATAGACCATTTGATACAGGATGCAGCCTAGGGACCAGACATCGCTGGGTCGACCAACTTTCAGACGCCGCATGCCTTCCGGTAATTCGATGGCTTCAGGGGACATGTAATTAACTGTTCCAATCTAAATACTACTCAGCGATGCGTGTTTAACATACAGTCATAAAATCAGCACCTGATGATCTCGCTGAATGTTGGTAGTGTCATTCGCGATGGCGTTGGCGATACCGAAGTCAATTAGCTTCAACTGCCCCCGGACGAGCACAAAGTTTGCAGGCTTTAAATCAGAATGCACGATTTTCTCCTCGTGAATGACATGTACGGCTTGCAACATCTGCGTCCCACATCAGTCACCGGCAGCCCGGAATGACATACAGATTTTGACGTGCCTGTTGCCAATAGTAAGAAATCCACACCATGTTTAGCGGTTCCTTCTGTTGTTCTTGCAACAATTTGGCTAGGTCAATTTCTCCACATTCCATCACCAACATGAGATGACCCTTGCCACCGCCTGGCCCGGCCTTAACTTCCGAGTCGAACAACTGGATGATCCGGTTGTTTCCTTCGAGTCGCTTCAGTAACCCGATCTCGTTCATATACCCGCTAATAGTCTCCGCATCGGCTTTGTCGAGGGAGACACGCTTGATGGCGTAAATTTCGTTCGCCGCATTCATCACGCGGTAAACGCGAGAGGAGCCACCTTTACCGAGGAGATCGAGACGAGCGTACACTTTCTTGTTTACTACGATATTATGGTTCCGCACGGGGGCAGCGATAGATGCAGCTGACACGGGCGGCGGTGCAGGCCTCACCCGTTCCCGTTGAATGGCTTTGGCTTCTGATTCGCTCTCCGCAAGCTCCTCGCCGGCTGCCCAAGTCTTGCTATTCTTCTGAACCCCGTCATCAGGCAGAGGCGCCAGAGTGCCACTTGTTGTCGGAGGTTCTGGGGCAGTCGGGTTGCGTCGGTGGTATACCTGCCCCTGCGTTTGTGGCTGAGGCTGCGAGGACTGCATCCGGATAACAGGGAACGGTTGTTGCTGTTGTGACGATGGTACAACCCTCCCCTTGGGCGATTGTCGTCCTGGAATGTGTTCAACAGCGGTTGGAGATCCAGCAGGGGCTGGATCAGGGGCAAGGGTGCGGACAGTGTCGGAGTCGCGTCGAGTGTGGGTCTGAACCTGCGACCGAAGATGTGCTTGCGACATGTGCGTCGGGGAGGGCGACTGGCGAGGCAGCTGAATAGGCGCGTCGGGGCCGGCGCCCATCATCTGCCTCTGAGGGTGCTCGGCATGGTATTCTAGTACCAAACAATCTGTAAGCAACCAATGGTTAACTTCCAATGGCCAACTAGCCGTACCTTCTTGTTCCATTGGTGGACGCCGCGCACGTGCAGAATTCAAACTAAGACTAGACACAGGTCGCGAGGAATAAGGATTCTGAGTAGTTGGCGCAGCTGGCTTGCCTCCTGGAGAATGCCGGTCTTCTGCTGGAGGTGGGTATGAGACAAAGAATCAGAAAGAAACCGAGACATACCACCGGAAGCATCACTGAGGCTGGCGGATCGTCTTGAACGTGTGTTACTCGGTTGTGTAGCCGGTGGAGCATAATTTCGATGTCGGAGCAGACCGTTCGCAAGTTGTGACTCCTCTCCGCCTATAGAAAGGCGCATTCAGCATATAAACTATATTTAGGATAGCCACGAACCTGTATCAGTTTCTTCACCGGTGTACTCATAGCCGATTTCGCTCTCGCTTCCTTCGTGTTCGTTGATCTTATCAAATCCAGTACCGCCGACACCATATTTAGCGCCCATCAACACACGACCTGCCCGGTTGGGTCCGGGCATAATCTGACGACCAGGCTGTAGCGGGGGGCGTGATAAGGCACCAGTACTCGACATAGAAGAACCATAGGCGCGTGGGGGTAGGCCAGAAATGGCGCGCCCATCGACTTGGCTCAGCGAGCTGGATCGACTGATGAGTCTGGGTGACGCTCGCTTTGGTGCGGCACCATCGGATGACACGCCGTCGGTGCCATCCGAAGAGGTGATCAAGTTTTCCTTCTCCTCTTGAACACGGATGTCCCAATCCGCACGTGCGCGAAGCATGATATCATCTCGTTCTTCTGCTTGTTGGGAATCTCGTTGATCTTCAAGAGGGATACGTTGTGGGCGGCCGAGCTTGCGGCCGGTACTGCGCAAGCCATTGGAGGTGGGAGCTCGAAGGGTGGATTGCGCCGCCGGAGTGAGTGCGGCTGGACCAGAGGTAGCACGCTGAAATGATCGTGCAGAGTTCACAGAGGTTAGAGATTGGTGCCGGTGTTGGAATTGGTCCGGAAGGGGGCCGTGTTGCGAGGGATAACTCTCAGAGCGCGAGAGTGAATTGCGGCGGGGATGTTCGGGAGAGTTGAGGGATATCGGCGATGGTGGCTTGACATGGGCGTGCGAAGGAACACGAACCGGCATCCCGGAAGGTGGAGAGGAGGATTTGTGTGCGAGAGGGCCGTCAAGGAGGATGTCATGGGGCGTGGGCGGACTGGACTGGTTGGAGCGAGACGAGCCTTTTGAGACGCGGACGTAGTTACCGGAGGAATCGAATTCGTAGTCGAAGGAGAGCTCAATGATCGAAGAGTCGTCTGATGGCGAAGTGGACGGTTGGCGATTGTTCTTGGGCGCGTCGAGTGCGGCAGTCGGTGGTGTGCGAGGTGGTGAGTGCTCGCCGAGCGTTGGGGACATCGTCATCGAAGGAGGCATGAATTAAACCAACTTACACGAATAAGAAGACAACGCTGGCGACGAAGACAAACTGGTTTTCTTTATGTTCGTCCCACATTTCGAACCGACACGAGGCAACTACGCGGTCACGTGCATGTTGTAAAATCTATCGACTCCCTTCCTGATCACTTCTGCATTTTGTCAAGCTCCTTGGTAACGAACTTCACGTGGGCGCTGAAATTCATCGTAGCATTCAATACACCCCTAGTTAACGGTCTTCAATGTGACGAGCACTCGACGGAAAACAACGCCTCACCTGACGATTCCCTTGCGATCAATCACGAACGTGGTGCGAGCGTCAGTCAATCCCCACATTCCCCGTCCGATTTGGTACGCCTCGTGTGCAGCATGGTCCGTGTCGCTCAACACGGGATACTGCCCCATCATGAGCGTCGACTTGGCTTCGGTCGGGAGAAACTCACGGGAAGCTTATGCTTGTCGACAAATTCTTTCTGTTTTTCCACCGGGTCAGAGCTGACTCCGACGACCAGAACATCGGAGCGCTTATACGTCTCCATCTCTGATGTACAGCGGTGAGTAGCATTCACGCGCCCCGGTCCGTGCTCCGGGACAGATGTGGTACACACCAGCCAGTGCGTCACGGAATTGACACGCTTCGCGGGTGCAACCATAGGTGCCTACGTTCGTAGAATACTCAGCACACAGCAGAAGGGTGTTCGACGAGAAACTATGGCGTACCGGACTTGGGATAGAAAAATAATGCAATTGGTCTCTCGATGCGTTCGCCATCGTGCTCAGGGGGGAATTTAAACACATTACCATTTGAATCGGGGATAGAAAAGGGCGGTGCGGGTTTGTCGACGAGTGGGTGTTGAGGTGTCATTCCGAGCGTCTTCAGAGATTAGGGATAAGTCACACGTAAAGGGGTCTATAATATATTTGGATGACTGACATTACCAGAAGTTCACACCAAAGGCAAGACGGTATCGTACTTGTATCGGGTTCGAACTCTATACGAACCCCTGGCAGGTATATTCCTCAGCAAGGAGAATTCCGAAATCTACACATCCCATACACGTCTGGTCTATTACACCCGCAACAAACCATTCGGCCAGAGGCAAGGGAGAACGCAATGCCACCAACGCCAGATTCAGAGATTCCATTGTCCATAGCACGGGTCATAAGCCGCTCTCACCAAGGACGACTACTTCAAAGACGCTGTCGAAAACATGGGCATTTGTTCTGGCCTGCAAGGCCGTTTCTTCGAGCCTGGTAATGTGGTCCAGAGATTCACCAACGGAATAGGAGCTTTCTCGTCAGTAAACGTGAGCCGTATTATATTGTGGTTGACAAAAGGTTCGAGATTACTATAACGTCCACACGTTTTCTCGCATGAGCGCACGGTTCGTAGGGGTCTTACCGTGCCGCAGGGCAAACCAGCCGCCTTTAGATCTGGATTGTCGCCCTCCAAGGATGCCGTGCCGAGACTGGTGGGATAACTCAAGGTTTTGGTGAGGTCATTGCCTCTGAGATAATACACTGAGTAGGGTGACTAATAGTCCAAGAGAACACACACCAGCGTTCAACTCTGCAAAACGTTGACCCACACGTTCCGAATGTTTCAGGAATTTGTCTGAGCAGTTGAGGACGCACTGCTCCTATAGATGGAGTTAGTCTGCGCAATGAGATTGAGAAACAGCGACAGGACCTCTTTAGAGGAGAGCGCCTTGCTGGTGAAATCGTTGCAACACGAATTGAAACATCTTTCTACAAGACCGGAGTAGAGACGCAGGAAGTCTTGCATCTGGAAGCGTCAATAAGCGAGGTCTTGAGAACGGGTTCCCCCCGCACCTGCTTCTTTTCGATGATTTTCGTCATATGCGCCTGTTCTGCCGCATTGAATTGTGAGAAATCCATTTTGGTCAAGACGAAGGAAAATATGCGGCAGTTTGCGGCGGATGGAGCGCTAAACCGTCGGGCTTCGGCGAGCCACGTGCCTTAGGCTTGGCGATCTGAAATCAAATCATGCATTTGGATCGTGCGTCAAGTTTTGGGAGGTATTTAATCAGAGTGGTAGGAGCCCCAAATTTTAAAAGACCTCCAATATGACACATGTTTCACCATCACCTCTACAGTGGACCATCCCTGCGGTGGATCTCGCTATGGCCCTTCCCTACAAAGATGCTCTTCACATGCTCGAGAACCACCGTGTCAAGGCAACTCGCCCCTTGATCCCTCCTCAGATCCTGCAGGAGGACCTACCATTGTCAGTAGGCTTTCACCCTGCTTTTCCTTGCCAACCCACCATGATATTCAATCCAGGACATTTTTCTCTTCAAATACCGTCCTAGAGGGACGTCGCGCAGCTGAGAACGTGCTCCGCGGAAGCGATGATCGTCTAATGGTCGTGGTCGGGTAGGAATCACCTTTCACGCGAGTTACGTGCTTGTATCGTTTATCCCATGCTTATAGGCCATGCTCCGTTCACAACACCGATGCTGCCCTTGAGTATGCCAAGCTGCTCAAGCAGTATGCGGACAGTGCCAAGGATGACCTCCACATTGTTATGCGTGTCTACTTTGAAAAACCACGAACTACGCTGGGCTGGAAAGGTCTCATCAATGACCCGTACGCCA
The DNA here is from genome assembly GCA_038094155.1 of Pulveroboletus cf. aberrans. Taxonomy (NCBI): domain Eukaryota; kingdom Fungi; phylum Basidiomycota; class Agaricomycetes; order Boletales; family Boletaceae; genus Pulveroboletus; species Pulveroboletus cf. aberrans. Next base: position 5,170 of record JBBPTO010000145.1, on the reverse strand, counting down.
TATCCATTCATACAACGTTCTTTCTCTCATGCGCCATGCGCTCAGAGACATGAACTCGAGTTTCCAGATCAACAAGGGTTTGCGCATGGCACGCAAACTGCTCCTCAATATTGCCCAGCTGGGATTGCCAGCTGGCTGTGAATTCCTAGACACTATATCGCCACAATATACAGCAGACCTGGTTACCTGGGGAGCAATTGGTGCCAGAACGACTGAATCACAAGTTCACCGAGAGCTGACTTCTGGGCTGTCTATGCCAACCGGGTTCAAAAACTCCACGGACGGTTCGGTAGGGATTGCAATTGATGCCTGCAGAGCCGCTCGAAGTGGACATGTGTTCCTCAGTGTCGGTAAAGAGGGCCTGAGTAGCATCATCGAAACAAAAGTGAGCCCCTTCTTTTTTACCATTCTTCATACTCAGATCAAGTAGGGGAATTCCGATGTACACATCATTCTCCGAGGTTGTTCGAAAGGGCCTAATTATACTGCGGAATACGTGAAAGATTGCTGTGAAAAGCTTATCAAGGCCGGTCTGCCGTGCAAGATAATGGTAGGGCCTTTTTGACTCTTTCAAAGCTTGTTCCGATGTTCATACCGTGCACAGATCGACTGTAGTCACGGAAACAGCCAAAAGCAGCACCGAAAGCAGTTGGAGGTTGTTGACGACGTCGTAAGCAGTCTTCTGTCTCTGTTCCTCCTTGGACTTACTCTCTGTCTTTCTGGAGGTACGACAACTGTCTTCTGGCGACACGTCCTCATCTATCGTGGGTGTCATGCTTGAGTCGAACCTCGTCGAAGGACGGCAAGACATTCCTCCCACCGGACCAACTGGGCTCAAGTATGGACAGTCCGTGACTGATGCGTGTATATCCTGGGAGATGACTGTTCCTGCCCTTGATCGCCTCCGGGAAGGTGTGCGAGCCCGCAGAGAACTTGTGGCGCGGAATGCAGGATACGCCATGAACAGTGCCAAAGAAATTTAACTAAACGACTCACCCAACCGAAACCGTTAACGGTGTTGGCGACACCGACGGGCTGAACTGTACACAGGTGTACTAAATGGTAGTATGTACGAGAGCGAGCCGATCTACATTAAAGATGTATGCGTACCTTGAGATTTGCGAACGCGTGTGACGTCATCCATTGTGAGATGTCCTGACAATACTACCCGACAGCTCCACTTTTCAACTTGAACTCACACACCTTTGTTCAGACTTTCCGCTGGGGTTTGGCGAAAGCATAGAAGCTCGGAATTCACGCTAGGGCTCGTGTCCATCAATGTCTGGCATCAATCCAGCTTCCTCCTACCCATATTTTTTTCGAGCCTCCTCGGTTTCAGGGGCCCGGGCGGCATTGGTGGTCAGTGTTGGATTATTCCATGTTTTGCAGCGCTCAAGTTAGTCATTTGTAGATCGCTTTCCTGGTGTCATGGATACTTGCAAAGACTGTCCGAAAGGACGAGGGGCAACATCATCAGGCTCACCAAGACAACCTGGGCTTTGTTGCGAGCGACTTGGCTAAATCCGCTCTTTCTTTTTTCGTATGGCTTATCTCTCAGCGACTCCGAAGTGCGCGTTGGTCGTCGACTACCGAACGGGGGCACCCGGCGTGTGATGTACACTTTCAGGGGCGCCTACCTGGGCCTCCCAACCCCGGGAGGTACCCGGAGTCGTGTCCTCGATCAACCTCAGTTACGTTACCCCTTGGAAGCATGCGATCGATTCTGTCTATACTTGCCGTCGGTCTTGTCTGCGCTCTCCGCGCTTATGTTGTAGGTGCACTTGGCCGACGTTTCCTCCCATTTCACGGGAATGGATAGCTGAATGCTCCTATAGGACGTCAGAACGCGAGAGTCGGTCGATTCTTTCACTTCATCCCTTGCTTTTCCTGTGGTATTCCTGATCATACTTGTCATTTTGCGAATTACTTTTCGGAGAAGCATCCCTTCGACCTGCTGGCACGCAGGACTCCTCCAAGTTCGTGACATTTGCACGTACCCAACGGATGATGCTTGACTCATACGGTTGACAGTTTGCTGGTTTATCTATCACTAGAGTAAGTTAACCGCGAAAACTCGAATCCACAGCATCACCCAGGGTGACATTCAAAGGGTGCCACCGTTGGCTCGGCGTTCCCCCCTTCAATTTGCAGCCTTTTGGTTGCGTTCTCTCTTTGCAATTCGATATGGATCACCCTAATAGACTTGGTATGTAATTCATTGCCACTTGGTCGTTTGGATTGTTGTTCAGTAGTACGCTAACTAGACCTATGGACTTCACTACTCGTCATCTGTTCATCTTATCAACACACTGATATTTGCCCAATCCTGCCCAGTGCATTTTCTATCATTTCTGTTGCATCCTTACCATAGCATCTCACATTCATATCGTGAGCGTTTTATGCTTGCACTTCAAGCATCACCTCTACTCGAGGCGGCGAAAGACATCCTAGCAATATTTATTATACAACGTGAGTGATCAATCCTTCGTCGATGATACATTGATCTTATGACACCTACCTCAGAATATGGTGCCATCACCCAGGGAATGCTCGTTTGCCTGGCATCGACCTTTTTAGTTACCGTCGACACATGGAAGTTCATCGAAGTCCCGGATTCCGCTCCCCTCGGCTGTCTGATCGCCATTCTTGGATGCGGCATTATGGTTTCTTGTAGAAAACTCGTAGACGAACAGCAGCACGAATTCTTGCCTTCGGTAAGCATTTCATCTCCAAGTTTGACTCGGTTAATGTATAGATCGTAGACCCGTCGATTTTTTGCGGTTGCAATGATGTATTTGGCGGCATTGGGATACATCGTCGTCACCATAACCCAAAGCCCCATCACTGATTCCCCGAACTCGTTTTCTATATGGAGAACGTCGTCTAGTCTGCTAAAAAGTCGTCCCGACTGCCGTGTTCCAGAGTCGTCGGCTCTCATTCACACGCAGACAATCGACAATTATACTCAGTTCGACAACGTACTGCTCGTTGTATTTTTCAGCCATCCAAGGTATGATGGTAATCTGGATTTTCATAGAGAAGTTTACAGCGACTACTTCCCGAACGTGAGTGGAAGATGCAGTTAAGTGGTTTTTTCTTACGTGAGCGCGATAGATTGTTTATGTCGGTCCGGCGAGTCGTGAGGACAAGGGGTTTGCTCATTCCTATGACGTTCTCGTCGACTCATTCCAATCGAGCGAGGATCTCAGCGATCCACTAAATTATAGGATGGCGGGACGGGTAGGTGCATATACGTACGAGAACATGCAATTCATAATTATTGACATAGATGGCACATCATATGCTTTACACGGTTCTGCGTGAATATGACTGTTACGATGGGTACCTTTGGGTGCCGTTCGATACGCTCCTCAACGTTCCTCGGCTCCAGCAATTCAACCAGAGCTTGTTTTGGTATCATTCACCTTGGGGACTGCCCGTTCCGAATTCGGCGCTTGGAAACCTCACAGAACATGTACTGAACGTCAGCAGACATGCTCCTCCCGCGATGATCTCTCCGGGTACATCTATAAATCTCACGGAATCGTGGAAAGGTTGGGGTCCTGACTGGTGGTAAGTCATAACAGAGGATCAAAATCTCGCACGACTGAATAGGTGCCTGTCTGGTTTCAGGTGGGGGTGAGTTTACACGGCGATTGACAATCGTCATGGTTGACCATCCCGTATCAGTGATCCCCATGTTGGGGTGTCTGTGTGCATGAATGCATTTCGCAAGGTTCCGGAGGATATGCGTGCTCACCTCGCCGAGTTCACCGATGGGCAGACGAGACTCCTAGGAGGCTCCGCGGACACGTTGTATATTCCAGGCCGTCACCTCCAGGCATTCATGGACGTACTTGCGCTGTTCCTCGAGACCGATTGCTTCCTGGAAATCGCGGTGCCAACGACCGTTCACCTCGTCGTTCCACCCGGAGAACCGATCCAGTTCGTCGACCATGTGCGTGTATTTTCGTCCTTGTCCCGTTAGTCGACGATCAACCTCGTGCAGTGGTGGATTTACCGGCCGCCGTTCAACGCCTCGTTCGTGCGGCAGAAGTGGGCACAGGGATACGAAGTGGACACGTTTCACACGTTCCACTGGGGCGAGCAGGACGAGGGTGGTGTTTGGCGGGGTGATCATGGACACGTCGCGGACGTGAGGCATATCCTGCGAGAGTCTGCGCAGCGACAGGGCTTGGGAGACACGTTTCCCGTGAACCTGGGTGTTGATGATGGTGGGCCCCAGGTCGGGAAATGAACGCTGCAATCGTGCGCGAATATAGCGTGGTAGAATCCGCTGGAGGCAGGGCATTCGCGCAGACGCGTGTATAGGGTCCCCTCGGGCTTGATTCGTACAGAAGGGTAGGCTTCCATTGGCAACAGTAATACCGGCCACCGCGATACTTCCTTACATCGTTAGTATAGATGACAAGATGTCCAAGATGATAAGGTGACCCGTACACATCTCGAGCGATGCCGGTCGAGCGGTAGAAACATGTCCTGGCTGGGAATTACCTGCCATAAAAGTATGCGCCCGCGTTTGGGATGCAGTTTTTGAATCGATGGATTAGTAGGTTTTATTACAGCCGTTTTTGTAAATAATGGCAGTCGCGCCAGATTATTGTTGATTACGCAAACGCTCCCGGAGAGTCAACTCAGGGGACAAGTTTGTGCTGCGCTCACCACACAACTCGACCACCATGGGCAAGCTTCGCATCCCTCATAAGTGTCATGTTCGGCAGATGTCCCAGTCTTCTAGTGGTAATGATGAGCATGAATCGGATCCAGAACTCCATGCTGAAGGTCAGCACGACGATGAAGACTCTGATGAACGTGATCAGCTTCTGCCTGATGATGAGGATGACCGTGATGGGGACGATTCTGGCAAGGAAAACAAGCAGGTTGGCAATGAGCAGGGCCCTCCGATGAAAAAGCACAAGCGGGGCAGTTCCAAAAGTAGTGCATACATTCAGCTTTCAGTCGTTTGTTGTATTCCACTAACGATTCCTAGCTATCATGCAGAAGTCTGAGCTGGTTACGGTTGCTAAGACTATCACGTTCATTGCTACAATCACTTCTGCCGCCGAAATGAAGAAACCACAAGCAAAGCGTGCCTCAAAACCAGGCCTGGAGTTCGTGTTTGGCCTCGATGAGCCATGGGATGATACCC